>PVJL010004745.1:0-122889 GCA_004026885.1 Lyroderma lyra | reverse complement strand
GAGAGGAGGGGGGTAGCTAAATATAAGGTGATGGAAAGAGAAGTCACATTAGGTGGTGAACTTATTATACATCAAGTTGACAATGCACTGTAGAATTGTATGCCTGAAACCTATGTAATCCTTGCTAACAGATGTCACTCCAATAAGTCTAACAATAAAAATGAATTAAAAAAAAAAAAAGAAATATGGATGGGCATAACAAAAAATTATTATAAAAAATGTTAAAGGTTTTCACCTAAAAAACTGTGAGCAAAAACTTCAAGAATATTATTAATTTATGAATTTTTCATCTCTAAAGGTTCATGCAGAAGTAAAAGAAGGATATATTAAACATTAATGTTTTCAAATGTCGTATGGGGGCAGCACCTACTGAGAGAGCACTGTTCCATACACAACACTTCTGAGCCTAAGTGTGAAGAATAACACAAATACCACAATCAGAACAGGATTAAGTAGGACTCGTGGGTTTACTGGGAAGATGTGCTTCCAGGAAGCAGAAATGGGCCCGACCCAGGGAAAACTCATGCCTCTTGAGTAACGTGCCAGATGGGATTGGAAGCAGACAGATCAGTGCCTGCTATGTGACCTCCTCCTTGCCCTTTCTGAACAGGAATGTCTACCGCAGTCATTCTGTCCCTCTCATCACTGTGTAGAGTG
Organism: Lyroderma lyra; assembly: GCA_004026885.1. Lineage (NCBI taxonomy): Eukaryota > Metazoa > Chordata > Mammalia > Chiroptera > Megadermatidae > Lyroderma > Lyroderma lyra. Next base: position 122,232 of record PVJL010004745.1, on the reverse strand, counting down.
TGAGGAGGGTGCCTGGCCCCAAAGATCTCCAGAGCAAGGAGCTCCGCCCAAGTATCTATACCCAAGGAGCATCGCTGGTATATGGAATAATTCAGATGGCAACACCCTGGACTTCCAGCCAATGCCAAAAAAGGAAGGCCCTCAAAGGTATGAAAGTGAATTCTGCATGGGAAAGGGATATGAACTGTTGTGACCCACAGATGAACTATGGTAGATTATTTCCACAGGTGACTCTCAACCCACATGCCCTTTGTGACTTTGCCACATGTCCCTTCAGTGGGTCAAATCTATGCCCCTCCTCTTGAATGTGGACTCATCCAGTGACTTGCTTTTACTGACATTTTTCACCCTCTTGGAACCCAGACGCTATATAAGAAGCTCATGCTAGACATGGTGAAAGGCTGTGTGGACAAAGAGAGACTGAACCCATATAGAGGAGACTCAAGGTCCCCCTACTCAACAACCAAGTCCCAAGATGTGCAAGGTCATCTTGGACCCTCTAGCCAACATCACTGAGAACAGAGATAACCGTATCCACTGAGCCCTACCCAAATCCCTGAGACACAAGAGCCATAAAATGGTTGTTTTAAGCCCCAAGTTTTGGGGTGGTTTGTCATGTATTAGTAGCTAACTGAAATAGATGGGGGGAATTGTTATTTTCACTAACTTTTAATCAAAACTCAGTATTTCATTCTATCATAAATCTGGTCTACTCCTAATCCTTTTCTGACAGTGTCATACCAAAAATTTGAGGGGTGAATAAAATCTACCATTATTTTTAGAGACCTATGATGAAGAGGAGTACATAGCCAAGATTTCAGCTTAACTCCAGTTTTCATGCTATACTCATAACCCATACTGCATTTGACCGTCAATGAAAAATATTAATCACACCCATTATAACCACCTCAAATAAAGAGAATAAGGAACAGATGGGATAAAATATGGAAACACTGCAAGCTAACTGTAAACATGTTTATTCCCCAGGTTAAAGACCATCCTTCTTCTTAAAGTTCACTGTTAAAGCAGACGTTAGATCCTTGCAAATATTATTCTATTCTAAACAGGACGCCCATGAGAACAACAAGAGCAGAATGGGCCTGGAAAAAATATACTGGGAAGAACATATGCCATTAGCTAAGCCCTGAAAACCACACTGTCTGTTCTAAAGCTTTGTCCTGAGAGCAGAACCCTAAACAGTAGAGATTAATCCTACCAACCTGAGCCACTGGAGATTCAAGAGGTTGAGTTCACCCAACATTCCAATCAGTACATCCTGATCTCTTTTATAAGGCATAAGTGAAACTAACTTCCCTAAGATTGACGAGCCAAAGCACATAACCATGCTGTTAAATTTCTAACACACTACTGGCTTTCTGATATTAACACATGCTTCTAAAGAGATGGGGGTCCAAGTTCTGCTATAATGTAACAACTTTTTATTTATATTTTCCTTATTTATAATAAAACAGGTACACAACCATCTTGCCATTTACCAAATTCCCAAGCAAATGATGACAAAATTTATGTCCTGACAACTTTAAATTGCTTTGGCTTCATGAAAATAGCTTTGAAACAAAAAGAAAATGTTTACTGTGGTAAAAATATACATCTTCTTGTTACGCCTTTCCATTTTTAAACTTATTTTTATTGTTAAACTTATTGGGGTGACATCTCTTAGATAGGATTACATAGGTTTAAGGCATACAATTCCACAGTACATCGGCAACTTGTTGTATAGTAAGTTCACAACCCAATGTGACTTATCTTTCCATCACCACATACTTAACTGCCCCCACCTCCTCTCCCACTCCCTCCCGCTTCTCTCCTCTCCTCCCCACTTGACCTCAAATAAACATTACACTATTGATTGTGTCCATGGATTATTTGTTTGTTTGTTCATTGTTTTTTTTTTTCCTTTGTTGCTTTCAGTTTTATATTCCACGTACGAGTGAAGTCATACAGTGTTTTGTTTTCTCTGTCTGGCTTATTTCCCTAAGCATGATCATCTCCAGGTCCATCCATTTTGTTGTAAATGGCAATATTTCATCTTTTCTTATAGCTGACTAATATTCCATTGTGTGTATGTACCACACCTTCTTTATCCAGTCATCTGGTGCAGGGCACTTTGGTTGTTTCCGTGTTTTGGCCAGTGTGAATAGCGCTGCAATAAACTCTGGGATACATAAGTCTTTGAGGACAAGGGTTTTCAAGTGTTTTGAGTAGATCCCCAGAAGGGTCATATGGTAAGGCCATTCCCAATTTTCTGAGGAATCTTCACACTGTCTTCCACAGTGGTTGTACCAACTTGGACTCCCACTAGCAGTGTGCAAGAGTTTCTTTTTCTCCACATCCTCTCCAGCACTTGTTATTCCTTGTCTGGTTGATAATGTCCATTATAACAGGTTAGGCGGTATCTCATTGTGGTTTTGAGTTGTATTTCCCTGATAGCTAATGAGGATGAGCATTTCTTCATATGTCTGCTGGTCATTTGTATTTCTTCATGGGAGAAATGTCTGTTTAGTTCTTCTGCTCACTTTTTAATTGGGTTGTGTGGTTTTTTGTTAAGTCAAATTAGATATTAGAGCCTTATCTGATGCATTGGTTGCAAATATTTTCTCCCATTCGGTTGGCTGTCCTTTTGCTTTGTTGATGGTTTCTTTCACTGTGCAGAAGCTTTTCACTTTGATATAGTCCCATTCATTTACTTTTACTTTTACTTCCCTTGCCTTTGATGTCAGGTTCATGAAGTTTTCCTTGAGTCCTAGGTCTGTAAGTTTAGTATCAATGTTTTCTTCTATACAGTTTATTGTTGAAGGTCTGATATGAAGGTCTTTAATCCATTTTGAGTTAATTTTTGTATATGGAGAGAGTTCACAGCTCAGATTCATTCTTTTGCATATGTTTTACCAGTTTCCCCAACACCACCTACTAAAGAGGCTATCTTTTCCCAATTGCATGTTTTTTGCTCCTTTATCAAAAATTATTTCTCCATAAATTTGTGAATTTATTTCTGGGTTTTCAGTTCCGTTCCTCTGTTCCATGTTTCTGTTTTTCTGCCAGTACCAAGCTGTTTTCATTATTAATGCTTTGTAATATAAATTGAAGTCAGGGAGTATAATGCCACCAGCTTTATTCTGTTTCTGTAGTATTGCTTTGGCAATTCGAGGTCTTTTATGGTTCCACATAAATTTGATGATTCTTTTATCTATTTCATGAAAGTATGATTGTGGGATTTTGATAGGTATTGCATTAAATCTGTAGATTGCTTTGTACAAAATGACCATTTTAACAATGTTAAGTCTTCCAATTCCATGAACAGGGGAAATTTTTCCATTTCTTAGTGTCAGCTTCAATTTCTTTGAAAAGTGTCTCATAGTTTTCCATGTATAAGTCTGTAACATTCTTTGTTAAGTTAATTCCAAGGTATTTCATTCTTTTTGTTGTGATAGCAAAGGAAATTGACTCCCTCATTTCTTTTTCTGAGGATTTATTGTTTGTATATAAGAATACTGTTGAATTTTGTACATTTATTTTCTGTTTGGATGATCTGTCCATAGCTGTTAGCAGGGTGTTTAGTCTCCCACAGTGATTGTGCTTTTGTCAGTTTCTCTGTTCAGATCTGTTAGTAGTTGCTTTGTATATTTTGGGGCTTCATGGATGGGAGCATATATATTAATTAGTGTCAAATCTTCTTGTTATATTGTGCCTTTTATCATTATGTAATGTCATCTTTGTCTCTTGCTATCTTTTTCAACCTGAAGTTTATTTCATTAGATATCAGTATGGCAACTCCTGTTTTTCTCTGGTTACCATTTGCTTGGAGTGCTGTTTCCCATCCTTTCACTCTGAGTCTGTGTTTGTTCTTATGGCTGAGGTATGTCTCTTGGAGACAGCATATGGATGGGTTATGTTTTTTAATCCTGTCTGCTACTCTGTGTCTTTTTATTGAAGAGTTCAGTCCATTAATATTTAGAGTGATGATCGATATATGAGGATTTCCTGTGGTCATTACTTTTTGGTTTTATTTTTTCCTTTCTTGTTGCCCCAACTCTATTCCATTTGTCCTGATGTTTTGTTTCAGGTTGAAGAGCCTTCTTCAGTATTTCTTGAAGTACCGGCCTTGTGCTGGCAAATTTCCTCAGCTTCTATGTGTCTAAGAAGGTCTTTATTGCACACCTTCATATCTGAAGTATAAGTTTGCTGGGTAATTTAATCTTGGCTGTAAGTTTCACTCTTTTAAAGTTTTGAATATTGGATTCCACTCCCTTCTGGCTTGTAGAGTTTCTGCTGAGAAGTCTGATGCCAGCCTGATGGGTTTTCCTCTAAAGATTATAATTATTTTTTCCCTGGCTGCCTCTAGAATTGTCTCTTTGTCTGTAGTTTTGGACATCTTTAGTACCATGTGCCTTGGAGAAGATCTGTTAGGGTCCAGGTATCTAGGAGACCTTTTTCTTCTTGAATTTGGGGTTTCAGATCTTTCCATAGGTTTGGAAAGTTCTCATCTACTATTTGTTTGAGTATATTCTCTGTAGAGTGCTCTGCTCCTTCTTCTTATCCTCATATCCTGATGTTGTTTTGTCTCATGGAGTCAGTGGTTCTTGCAGAGTTCTTTCAATCCTTTTGGTTCTATAGTCCCTCTCTTCCTCTTATTGAGATGTTTCTATGTTCTGATCTTCAATATCACTAATTCTTTCCTCCATCTGGTTGCCCATTTCCTATGGCAGTTATTTCATTTCTCACTTCTTTTATTGTATTATTTATCTCTCAAATTTCCATCTCAATCTTCCTTATGCTTTGAATTTGTTAAATTGTTCCTTTCGTTCATGGATTTCCTTTCTTAGGTCGTTCATCTCAGCTATGGTGTTCTGCCAGTATGTTTTCATTTCTCTCAGAGCCTTTAGAACTGCTACTTTAAATTCTCTGTCCCTTAGTTCAGAAAATTCTATGTCTAAAAAGCTGTCTTCTGGATAAATTTCATGTTGTTTCTGAGCAGGTTTAGTTTTTTAAAAAATTCATCCTGTCTGCTGAGTTCTTCCTCTTTGAGGGTGTTATGTTCAACAGAGCCCACGAGCCCTGATTAGTATTTTTGTGGTGTCTTGCTATAGGGCAGACACTACATGGCACTGGGGGCCAAGTTTGGGGAGAGAGGAGAATTGTTTATTTCTTATCTCTGGTCTCCTGCCACGTTTGGAGGCGGTGCGCATTTATCCGGGGTGCTTCTGTTTCCTGCCATTAGTTAGTTGGTTGGGGAGGCTGTAGGAGAGGGGAGAGGCCAACAAAAAGTATGCTGGGGCAGCTCCACCTCCTGCCCTATGCTGGGGAAGCTGGGTGATGCGGGCTCAGGCTGCTCTTGCTGGCTGGGGTAAATGCTATCAAATCCACCTTTCTCCCCGGGGCTGCTCCAGCTACCAGCCATTCAGGGCGGAGTATGCAGGCTCTCAATGCTTGTAGACCCCAGGGGTGCACTCGCCACAAGTCCAAAACCATGGGCCTGACCTCACGGGTCGTGTGAAGGCAGCTGGCTCACCTCCGCAGTGGGCCGGGAACAGGAACCGTGTCCCTGCATAGGAGCAGTGGGCGCATGTGCTGTAGGTAGCAAGGATGCTGGGAGCCAAGGTGCTGTCTCTGGGAACCCACCTCAGCCTGCGGCTGTTCAGAGTCCTCACTCAGCCCTCTTGCTACCCAAAAGCTTCAGAGGCTGCTCCCAAGCTCCATCCCCAACACGCTGCTTTGAGGCCCAGCTCCCCCACGGTCCCCACTGTTCTGCCACTTTGCTGGTTTTCACTCTTGTTGCCTCTTGGCTTCCCCACTGTGCTGCGCCCGGATGGACAGTCAGTAGCGATGGGTCCTGTTGCAATCCATCTCTGCTCCCTCCCCTCTCTTCCGCACACCTTCTTCTCCCCAACCTTCAGGTGTTTCTTTGCGATGCATGGATTTCTCAGCTGTCGTCGCATCTGTCACTCAGGGTTTTCTTTCTTGGCTCCTGGATGGCCATTCAATTGTGTTTTCTCCAAGTAAAATTTGACATACAAAGACTTCAGTGAATTTTTAAAAGAGAAGGAGTATATATGACATTAGTAAGAGATCGGACTTAAAATGCATGTAGTACAAATCTGGTTTGTCCGATTTAGAGCTTCCAAGACAATGATATACACTTCGCTAGTTGAAGTTATGTTGTAGTTAATACCAATATAAACACTAACAACCATAAAGGACAAATAATTCCTTTCATCTGGACCAGTGGCTTTCCACCACATCAGACCCAATGCTCCCTTTTATACTGCCCCCAAAATATCCTGAAATGGAATTCACAGATAACATTACCTACCCATATAGAATTTTCAAGTCAACAAATTACTGATTTCAATGAAACAAAAGTAATTTATAGTGAGATAGGTATTTCACTGTTCAAATGCTCAGGAATGACTTCACTGGAAGACAGAACAAAGTAAGAAAATGCTTATTCCAAAGGGAGGAATCCAAACACAGAGTCAATGCCCCTGACTTCAGTCTCCCACTAACACTTCAACTCAAATCCTGGATATGCCATAACTACAACAAGTCTTGATTTTTCTACTCAGGGTAACTAAGGCTGAAAATATCATCATGTGCAGAGACTATCAAGCACCAGGTAACCCTGGACGATTTGGGCAAGAGTCCTGGGGCAGGCTCCAGAGAAAAAGGCCCTTCAATGAAGGTTTTATGAGGTCATGGGTCAGTCCATATAAGTAAGGAATCAATAGGCCAGACTAAGAAATTTCTATTTCCACACCTCCCTCTTCCATGAACTCTGGACAGCTTCTGAGCTGGCCCCATTTCCATGTCTGCCTGTATAGTTGGCCTCCAGAAACTGGTGATTTCTTCTACCCTGACTTTCCAAAACTAGAGAATGGTAGACTAGGAAACGCATTTTTCTGTTATCTAATTTTGACCTTCATTTTACAGGTCAGTAAACTTAGTCTTGTCCAGGGTTATAAGATTGTTAAATGCAGAATTAGAGGACTCTTGATTTCCAGGCCAGGACTGTGTTCACTGAACCACAATTGAAGAAAAAATAAGCTTAATATTAAATCCTTTTGAGAAACTAAAACCTAAGGAAAATAATACAACAGAATTTTAAAAGTTAGACTCTGCCTGAAATTCCCCACCATCCTTTCAGAGCTTCATGCAGTTTCTCAAAAATCAACCAGTTAAAAATATTAATAGAAAAATAACACAACAGAATAAAGAAATAAGTAGATATGCAACATGTTAACTCTTTCATAACAAGAGCTTTAATAGTGGCCTAGCATTCTACTATTGGATTGTTCTGTATTTTACTTAATCAACTGTTTCTTATTGGATATCTGGGCTATTTCTCTTTTCTAGTACTCAATGGATTATACGAGGGAAGCTCATTAAATTCATGGAATGGGCATTGTTGGAGAGATGGGAGTACTAGTGCAACAGTTTGATTGTGTGACTTATGTTAGTATATGTGCCAAATTACAGCCTACTTGCATCTGTGTTCTTTCAGGTATCACCAAAGAAGCACATCAAACGTGAAGAAAACCCCAAGTATGGATAAAACTGAATTTCACAAAGTCATTAAGTTCCTCACAAAACGAGGGAAAACACCTCGGGCCACACATAAAATACACTAACACTAACAATAGCTAATGAGCTTAAAAAAAAAAAGTGGCAAAAATATCTCACAAGAGTTTTAAGAAAGTTTACGAAGCCATTTTGGAAGACAATGTTAGTGGTTTTTGGGGACTGCTGCTAGAAAATCCATGGTTTACAAGTGGCATTGCCTTTTCAAGCAAGGCAGGGAATCGACCGAATCTCCATCTGGGATGCCCTCTTAAGGCCACTTCCTCAGACATTGTAAAAAAGCTGAAAATTTATAATGGAAGATGCCAGACTGAATAAAAAGCAGCTTGCAGAAATGGTTGGCGTACCACCTACAACCATACTGAATATTCTCCATCAGCATCTAAGGATATCAAAAATTCGTACAAGATGGGTATTAAGAATGCTTATGCTAAAAAAAAAAAAAAAAAAAAAAAAAAAAAAAAAAAAGAATGCTTATGCTGCTTCAAAAACAATAGCACGCCGAATATTTATAACACTTTTTGAACCTCTACAGAGACAACAGAGATGAAGTTTTCAACTGGATTGTCACTGGAGATGAAACTTGGGTTCATCACTATGAGCCTGAGTCAAAGCAGGAGTTCATGTAGTGGCATGAAAAGGGCATGCTAACCCCTAAGACAGGGGTATCCAATCTTTTGGCTTCCCTGAGCCACAATGGAAGAAGAATGTCTTGAGCCACACTTAAAATGCACTAATGATAGCTGATGAGCTTTAAAAAAGGGGGAAAAAAATGTTACAAAAAAATCTCATAATGTCTTGAGGAATTTACAAATGTGCATTGGGCTGCATTCAAAGCCATTGCCCTAAGAAGTTCAAGGTGTCACAACTGGCTAGAAAAATCATGGCTACTGGTTTTTGGGATACAGAGGGTGTCACAACTGAAGAGTACTATTCCTGTCTGCTGAAACAGTTAAAAGAATCTGTGAAGGAGAAGAGGAAAATGGACCAAAGGGCTGCTACTTTTGCATGACAACACGCCCTTGCACAAGACCAATGTTGCGTTGGCTACTCTTCATGACTATGGCTTAAACCACCTTCCCTACAGTCCAGACCTGGCTCCATATGATTATTATTTGTCCCCAAATATGAAAAATCAGCTTCAAAGGAAGAAATTTATAGATGACAAAGAGGTTAAAGCTGCAATTTCAGCATATTTCGAGGGCAAAAACAAAATTTTTTTTTTGAGGATATAAATAAACTTATTGCAAGATCTGAAAAGCATATTAGGGTTAAGAATGAATATACTGAAAAGGAAAAATAATAAACAGGTTTTTTTTTCACCCTTCTTCCACTTCATTCCGTGAATTTCTTAACCACCACTCATAAATCGTTAAGGAATCAATGAGAAATGTTTATAATCATTCAATAAAAGAAAACAAAAACACAAAAAAGGACAAAGAAAGCAATTGCACTTGTAAGGTTAAGAGTCAGTTTTAAAAACATGGAATAAACTCTCTCTACAAACAGAACTTTCTTTTTAGAATACACCAAATTTTGTATTATAACTACCCCAAGAGCAAAACATTTCTTGTTCTCCCTCCCACTTTATTCAACTATTAAATATTATCCTAAGTAACCATGCCAATTCATAATGAAAAATTACCTGCATTTAAAATACACCGTCCCTTCATGACTTCCATCGTGCTTGCCTCTCTCAGGATTGTCCCATTCTACTCCTAACCAGAGTCCTAGCAGAACAAGAAAACCAAATGAACAGTAAGTGATGACAAAGGTACTGTTCTATTTTTCTACAAGCAAATACAATTTGCAATGAAAATCTATCACACATACACCTCTGGGAAAGAAAGTAAATGTCTTTGGGAAAAGGTCAGTTAACCTTAGACTTGGAACTTCAACAAATGTAGTAATAGCATGTTTGGTTCAAAAAGCCAACAAAAATCACAACTGCAGAAAAATGACAATGGCTTAAATTTACTGAGCACTTACTACATGCCAAAAACTTTTCTCTGCATTACCTCATGTTATCCTTACAAAAGACAAGTCATCTTTGTCAAGGAGGTATTGTTATTGTCCCCTTTTTACCAGTTCCTGATAAATACACATTTTTGAGCCCTAGTCTAGTAATCTGCTTTTCATAAAATAAAAATCTATAAGTAAATAGTATCTTTATCCAATATAGGTGAAAAAACTTCCTGAAAGTCAAACCTCTTCAAATTCAGCATATTTTGAGGGCAAAAACAAAACTTTTTTTTGAGGGTATAAATAAACTTATTGAAAGATCTGAAAAGCATATTAGGATTAAGAATGAATATACTGAAAAGGAAAAATAATAAACAGGTGTTTTTTTACCCTTCTTTCACTTCATTCCGTGAATTTCTTGACCATTCATAAATTGTTAAGGAATCAATGAGAAATGTTTATATTCATCCAATAAAAGAAAACAAAAACACAAAAAAGGACAAAGAAAGCAATTCTCAAGCCAACTTAAACCCTTATTCTATGTCATCTACAACTCATATGTTGTATTTGGACATCACCTTAGTTCTCAGAGAATTTTCTTTACTTTCTCTCCTTCCTTCCACCTATTTATTCAGTACCCACTACGTATATAGCACTGTGCTAGGTATAAAAACAAGTTAGAGAGTTTCACTTCTGGATCTACTCTACTACCTGAGAACTAGGAAAGCTAGGCCAGCTTTTTTGTTTGTTTGTTTGTTTTTGTATGTGGGTAGTTCCCTGGCTGGGAATCGAACCCAGGCCGCAGCGTTGACAGCGCCAGCACCGAAGCCTTAAACCACTATACCACCAGGGAACTCCCAGCTTTTTTTTTTTTTTTTTTTTGTAAAAATGTTTTCTTTTATTAAATTTAAGGAAACACTAGATGTATTAATTATCTGCTGTTAAAAAATAAAGATAATTCACCATGAAAAGATTCTAAAAAAGTGATTATTTTAAAATAGAGAATATTATATGTTATACATTGTTTTATTATGATAAAATCACTTTTGTTAAGTAATCTATTCCCTGGTACAGGTCAAAAAAGCATTATTATTTCAATGTCTGACAATGAATCAAAAACTACTACAAGAAATTATAAAAAATACTATGAACAACTAACTATACACCAACAAATTCAGCAATGGAAGAAATAGATTCTTAGAAACATACAAATTTCCAAGGTTAAATCAAGAAGAAACAGAAAATCCAAATAGGCCAATTACTAACAATAAAATTGAATCAGCAAGCTACGAATAAACAAAAGTCCTGGACCAGATGGCTTCCACAAATAAATTTTACTGAATATTCAAAGAAGAATTAATACTTCTATTCCTCAAACTATTTCAAAAAATTCAGGAAGAGGGCAGGCTCCCATTACCCTGATTTCAAAACCAGATAAAGACATAAAGACACCATAAAAAAAGAAAATTATAAGCCAATATCCCTAATGAATACTGATGCAAAAATTCTGAACAAGTATGAACAAATGAAATTCAGCAATACATTAAAGAAATCATACACCATGATCAGGTGGGATTCATTCCTGGGATGCAAGGTTGATTCAGTATAGGTCAGCTATTTTTAAAAATCACTTACACCTCTTAAAATTGCCAATGTCAAAATATAACACAGAAAATAACCAGCATTGGCAGGGATGTGGAGAAATTGGAACTCTTGTGCATTGCTGCTGGGAATGTAAAATAGTGCAGTCACTGTGAAAACAGTATGGTGTTTCCTCAAAAAGATAAACACAGAATTCCTTTATGATCCAGCAATTCCACTTCCAGTATCTATCCAACAGAAATGACAGCAAGGACTCAAACAGAGACAAGCACACCTCCTTTTACTGCATTTCTCTTTGTTGTGCTTCATAGTTACTGCCTGTTTTACAAATTGAAGGTTTGTGGTAACCTGACACCAAGAAAATCAAAAATGTTCTGGAAAGGATTCCTGATTCTAGATGCCACTAAGAGCATCTGTGATTCATAGGTAAAGTCCAAAATATCCATATTAATAGGAATGTGCAAGAGGTGGATTCCAACCCTCATCAATGACTTTGAGGGGTTCATGACCTCAGTAAAGGAAGTAACTGTAGATGAGTGTAAGAGAACTAGAATTAGAAGTAGAGCATCAGATGTTATTGAATTACTGCAATCTCATGAGAAAACTTCTTATCCATGACCCAAAAAAAAAAACAACGTTTTCTTGAAATGGAATCTACTCCTGGCGAAGATGCTGTGAAGACTGTTACAATGATAAGGAATTTAGAATATTGCATAAACTAAGTTGATAAAATAGCCACAGGGTTTGAGAGGACTGACTTCAACTTTGAAAGAAATCCTACTGTGACTAAAATGCTATCAAACAGCATCTCATTCTACAGAGAAATCATTTCTGAAAGGAAGAGTCAATGTGGCAAAATTTATTGTTGTCTTATTTTAAGAAATTGCCATAACTATCCCAACCTTCAGCAACTACCACCCTGATCAGTCAGCAGCCATCATCAAGATAACGCAAGACCCTCCCCCAGCAGAAAGAATATGATTTGCTGAAGACTCAAATACTAATTAGCATTTTTTAGCAATAAAGTATGTTCTAGTTAATGCGCATACACTGTTTTTTTTAGACATAATACTATTGCACACTTAACAGACTACAGTATAGTATAAACATAACTTTTATATGCACCAGGAAACCAAAAGATTTATGTGACTCACTTTATTAAAATATTTGCTTTATGGAGGTGATCTGGAACCAAACCCCTATATGTCCAAGGTGTACCTGTATCTGGGAGAAGAGGGAAACCCAAAGAGTTGAACTAAGCATGTAGAGCAACTTCTTCCCCTCAAGGAATGTGCTGGCTGGTAGAAGAGCCTGAAAAGCTAAAAAGGTAAACAAACTTTGGACAGATTTGAGAGGCTAAGAGATCATTATTGAAAAGCACAGCCTCCCAAGGAAGACAGAGATTGCTGAGAAACTCTCTAGGTTTTCTACTGGGGCTGAAATGTCTTCATTCTAACAGTAAGGAGAAAACAACTCTAAAACAGATTAGCCCTTGTAGGGATTGGAGATCAACTTCAAATAATCTCATTCTCCTGTGATTTAAAGATCTCGGATTGCTACTGACCCTTGCCATAGGCCAGAGTAAATTTCAGTCCTCTCTGGAGGAAGATAGCACTACTGCAAAGCTCAAATTATAATTTTTTCAAAATCAGTATTCGGCAAACAAAAATAACCAAGCTTAGAAAAAGGCAATACTATACGACTGAAAACCAAGAAAAACAACAGCAACGCAGAGATCTACCAGGCATCTGCAATAATGAAATTTTAACAATGTTTAATATTTTCAGGAATATAAAAGATGAGCTTGAGAATTTCAGCAGAAAATTTAAAAATCATTTTTTTAAAACCATAAATGGAAATTCTGTAACTAAAAAAATTCAATAATTCAAATGATAATCCAGCAGATAGGTTTCTACAATACATCATACAAAATGAAAAAAATCAGGGGGAAAAACTCTACTCTGTGTTTTTCATCACTTGAAAAACAGACTAGAAAGTATTCAGCCACGCAATATGAAAAACAGAGATATTTATAACTGGACTTTTTTTCTGGACAGCATACACACACACACACACACACACACACACACACACACACACACGGTTCTTTTTCAGGATTGTTTTAACATTTATATTTAACACACAGGATTGTGTGTGTGCATGTGTAATGAAGTCCCAAAAAGAAAGTAGAGCATTGGCTCCTGAGCCACTCTCTTTGCTCAAGTCCACTTCTACCTCTTTGGAGTGTACTTTCTCTTCAATAAACCATCTTTTTGTTTCACCACTTTAAAAAAAAAAGAAAGTAGAAAGTTGTGGAAGAAGCAATCTTTGAAGAAATAATAACTGAGACTATTACAAAACAAACAAAAAACCTATTAAGACACAAATTCAAGAAGCTCTAACAACAACTAACAATAGAAATGCAAAGAAAACCACACTCAGACATGTCATAGTAAAACTGCTATATATCAAAGACAAAGAGAAAGATCTTAAAATAGCTCACAGTAAAGGAGAAGAAACAGATTACATCAAAAGGGGAACAACCAGAACAATAATGCCTGACTTCTCCTTCGAAACTGTTAAAACTAGAATGGTATCTTCAAAATATTCAGAGAAAATAACTGGTGATTTGTAAAACCATAATTGGTAAAACTATCCTTCAAAAAAATGAAGGCAAGCATGAGCCCTGACTAGCCAAAACAATCCTGAAAAAGAACCAAATCAGAGGACTCACTCTTTCCAATTTCAAAACTTACTACAAAGCTACTACAATCAAAAACAGTGTCATACAGGCAAAATGAGTGACATATAGGTCAAAGGAATAGATGTAAGTCCAGAAATAAACCATACATAGTCAACTGATTTAAGACAAAGCTGCCAAGTTCACTCAAGGGGGAAAGGACAGTCTCTCCAACAAACCCTGCTGAGAAAATTAGATAGCCACATGCAAAAGAATGAACCCCTACCTCATATCATACATAAAAATTAATTCAACATAGATCAATGATCTAAATATAAGTGTTAAAACCATAAAATTCTTAGAAGAAAACTTAGAATTAAATCTTTATGACCATGGATTTAGCAATGAATTCTTGGATTTTACACCAAAAGCACAAGCAACAAAAGAAAAAAGAGGTAAATTGGACTTCATAAAACATTTCTGTACATAAAAGGATAATATAAAGAATGTGAAAAGACAACCTATGGTATGGTAGAAAATATTTGCAAATCACAAAAATGATAAGGGCCTAATATCTACAATATATAACCAACTCTTGAAATTCAATAACAACAACAAAAAAAAAAAAACCCAACTGAAAAATAAAGGACTAAAATAGACATTTCCCCAAAGGTACACCAATGGCCGATAAGCACATGAAAGGATGCTCAAAATCATTAATCCTTAGGGAAATGCAAATCAAAACCACAATGAGACAGCACCTTGTACTCAATAGGATGGCTACAATCAAAACAATAAAAAGTAGTAAGTGTTGGCAAGGATGTGGAGAAACTGGAACCCTCATACTTCACTGGTGGGAATGTAAACTGATATTGCCACTGGAAAACATTTTGGTGATTCCTCAAAAAGCTAAATACAGAATTATCATATGGCCCAGCAATTCTACTTATAGGCATATATACAAAAGCATTTAATATTGGGATTAAAAACATATACTTGTATGCCAATTTTCACTACAGCATTATTCGCAAGAGCCAAAACATAGATCTAACCCAAACGTCCATCAACAGATGAACAAACAAAATGTGTTATATACATACAATGGGTTAGTAGCATTCATCCACAAAAAAAGAATGAAACTCTGACACATGCTACTTGGATAAACTTGAAGACACTCTACTAGGTGAAATAAGTTATCACAAAAGAATAAATGCTGTGTGATTCGACTTACATGAGATGCCTAGAGTAGTCACTACTTAAATGCATACTTAAAAATGGTTAAAATAGTAAATTTTACACTACGTATATTTTACCAAATTAAATACTTAAAAATGTTAAAATGGTTAGCGGGTAAGGATAAATGACTAGGCAGTATACAGAGAATTTTTAAGACAGTTTAACTACTCAGTATAATACATGTCATTATAAATTTGTCCAAACTCATAAAACACACCACCAAGAATGAACTCTGTTATATCCACTCATCCATCAGTGGACACTTACATTGTTTCCATATTTTGGCTACTGTGAATAAGGCTGCAATAAACATAGTGGTACATATATTTCTTTGATTTCCTGTTTTCATTTCCTTTGGGTGGAAATGGAAATGGAATTTCTGGACCATCTGGTAGTTCCATTTTTAATTTTCTGAGGAACCTCCATACTGGTTTCCATAGTGACTGCACCAATTTGCATGCCCACCAATAGTACACAAGGGTTCCCTTTTGTCTACATCCTCACCAATACTTATTTCTTGTTTTTTTCATACTAGCCATTCCACCAGGTGCAAGGTGGTATCGCATGGTGGTTTGACTTGCATTTCCCTGATGGTAAGTGATATTCAATGCCTTTTCATGTCCTCTTGGCTACCTGTATGTCATCTCTGGAAAAATGTCTACTCAGATACTCTGGCCATTTTTATATGAGATCGTTTAGGATTTCTTTTTGCTATTGAGTTCTGTAAGTCCTTTATCTATTCTGGATCCAAATCAGATACATGATTTGCAAATACACTTGACCTTTGAACAATGCAGGGGTTGGGGGTACCGAACCCCCATGCAGCTGAAAAGTTACATATAACTTTTTGTTTTGTTTTGTTTTGTTTTGTTTGCTTTTTGGCATGTGGGTAGCTCCCTGACTGGGAATCGAACCCAGGCCCCAGCACTGACAGCGCCAGCACCAAAGCCTTAAGCCACTACACCATCAGGGAACTCCCACATATAACTTTTGATTCCCCAGAAACTTAACTATTAATACTAATAACATACTGTTGACTGGAAGCCTTAGCAATAACATAAACAGTCAATTAACACATATTTGTATGCTACATATATCATATACTACATTTTTACAATAAAGTTGGAAAAAATGTTTTTAAGGAAATCATAAGAAAGAGAAAATACATTTATGTACAGTGCTTCTTGAAAAAAATCCATATATAAATGAACCCACACAGTTCAGACCTATGTTGTTCAGGGATCAACATTTTCTCCCATTCAGTGGACTGTCATTTCCTTTTGTTGATAGGTTGTTTGCTATGCAGAAGCTTTTTAGTTTGATGTAGTCTTTTTTACTTTTGCTTTTGTTGCCTTTGCTTTTGGTGTCATCTAATGTAAACTGTGGACTTTAATGGGTAAGACATAACAATATAGGTTCATCAATAATAACTAATGTCCCACTATGGTGGGGATGTTCATGTTGCCAGGAGTGCCAGGACCAGCATGGTTATCAGTATGAAAACAAATGTTGACAAATTATTCATTTATGTAGATTCTTTTAAATTTTGAAAATAAACTGTTAAACACTGACTTTAAAATCATTCAAAGTGTGTTTACATTTTGGGGGGATATCCTGAAGAGAGGAAAAACAAAACAATAATCAAGCCAATGAAGGAAAAAAGAACAGAGCATCGAAAGACAAACGTCAGCAAATAGTAAGATAGTAGATATAAAACCAATACATAAACAATTAAGTGAAACTACAATGAAGTAAGTATTCTGGATTAAAAGAGAGTCCACAAAAACTACCTTTGGGATTTTAATAGTAATTGCAGAATCCATAGATTGCTTTGGATGGTATAGACATTTTAACAGTATTACTCTTTCACTCCACGAACATGGGATAAATTCCCTTTATTTGTATCTTGTTTAATTTCTTTCAGCAATGTTTTGTAGTTTTCATTGTACAAGTCTTTCACTTCCTCAGGTAAGTTAATTCCTAAGTATATTATTCTTTTTGATGTGATTTAAACATACCCTTAAAAAAGAAGGAAATTCTGACCCATGCAACAACATGGATGTACCTCAAAGACATTATGCTAAGTCAAATAAGCCAGTCACAAGAGGACAATTATTATATGATTCCACATATATGATGTCCCTAGAGGATTTAAATTCATAAATGGGTGTCAGGAGCTGGGGGTAGAGGTATGGGAAGTTGTTCAATGGGAACAAAATAAGGTACTTAGAGGAGTCAAATCCAGAGACAGAAAGTAGAAAAGTGGATGTCAGGGGCTGGGGGAAGAATGAGAAACTGTTATTTAATGAGTACAAAGTTGCATTTGGGGAAGATAAAAAATGTTCTGGACATGATGGTGATAGTTGCACACTATATGAATGTACCTAAGGCCAATAAACTGTACACTTAAAATATGTAAAAAATGGAAATTGTATGTTCTGTATATTTTACAACAAAAAGTAAATTAAATTTAAAAGACTGACATCACAGAGTAGGTTCTCTGAAAGTCAATAACATAAAGTTCATTAGAAAAATCTAAAATCATATGTTTAGAAATTAAACAATATCTTCTAATTACCTTGCATCAAAAAACAAAACATAATGCAAGTTAGAGAGTAATTTGAACACATAATAATAAAAATACTACATATCAAATGTATATGTTAGATGGAAGACTGAAAATAATCATCAAAATGTTAAGAAGAGAAAGACAAATTAAACCTACATAAAGCAGAAGTAAATAATGAAGAGCAAAAATTAATAGGATAGGAAAATAAATAAGATGATTTCTTACCCCAAAACATCTTAAAGTTTCCCAGCAGGGATAGATGTTGGGGGTAGTGTATGGGAAAGACATAGAGAAGTAGTAACATTTGGGAGAAAGCTTGAAGAGAAAATATGTGAGACAAGGCATAGTTTGAGAGCCCATGACCCATTTAGGGAATCTCAAAAAATTCAGCAAAGCTAAGTATTCCCTGGAGGTAGGGGTAGGAACACAGGGCAGAAGATAAAGACTAAAGATGTAAACAGAGGCTAAGTCCTAATGTAGCCAAGCCCCTTGTGATTTTAATGCTACTAGTATTTTTGGTGGCTAGAATGAATTTATTTCATGTTTAGTTAGACCATGTTCACATGTTAACCACTCTTCTTGCTCAAGTCTGTTTGTTCCCCCAAATACAGTCATAAGTTGCTGATACGGTGTCTCTTTGCTAATAAGCAGAAGATAACTTCAGAGTCTCCAGAGTCTTCAGAGGAGAATTTGAGTTTATTTTGTGGAAGGAAAAGAATTGTCTCCAAGGCAGCTGTGACCAGCTGCTTATGCACAGAGGTCTGATATGAAAAAGTGTCATCTTTAAAAAAAAAAAAAACACAGTACCATGGAACTACCCCTCCCCTACTCCCTAGCTGCATAAAAACTCCATAGTTTTGCTTTTTAGGAGAGACAGATTTGAGAGATCTTGCTTCCAGTCCGCTCACTTGGCCAAATCTAATAAACCTTCCTCTTTTCCCAAGCACCAGTATCTCAGTGTGTTGGCTAAATAGAGAATCAGGCACACAGACCTGGATTTTGGGAGGTGTTTCTGCAATCCTAATTAACACCCTCATACAATACTGTTATTATACTGCATCTCCCAAGAACCCTATTCCCTAAGCACAGAATGGTGTAATCTCAGTTTTACAGAGAAGAAGCTAACACTTAGGGAAAGTATGAAACTTACCAAAGAGAAAACTGTTTCTTACTCTAATTTCACACTTCTGATACCAGGTGTGTGGGTTTTTCCACATCAAGCAACTCTCCAATTTCTGCTGGACACAGACTGGGTAGCCTGCAATTAACTCAGTTCTGACACTAACTGCTCAAAGTTAGTGTAGACCCCATGGGTATAAGGGCTCAGTGCCACAAAACTGCTCTCACCTTAGATGCCAGTCAAAAGTCCCAGGTTGTTACCTACACTTCTCTCTAACCAGCTCTAAATCAGTGGTTTCAACAACCCTTCCTCACATACCATAATATGCCAGAACATCTCACAGAAGTCAAGGAAACATTTACATTTCCACAGAACACTCCTTGCAACAACCAAATGAAGAGGTATATAAGGTGAAATCACCAGAGTCTGTCCCTACAGAATGTGAGGTACACCATCCTCTCAGCATGTGGATGTGTTCACCAACCAGGACACTCGAAACCCCATATTTTGGAGATTTTCATGGAACCTTCATCATGTAGGCATAATTGGTTATTAACTCAATCTTTAGTCCCACTTCTCTCCCCTGAAGATGGGGGTGAGACTGAAAGTTTCAAGCTCCTAATCAAGATGTGTTCTTTCTGGTGACCAATCCCATCCTGAAGCTATCTAGGGAACCTCAGCCACCAGTCATCCATTAACATACCAAAGACACTTAGCACTCTGGAGATCCCAAAGGCCTTAGTAGTCTTGTATCAGGAACCAGGGTTAAAGACCTAATACTAGAAAACAAAAGATGCTCCTAGCATCCCTATAACTCAGGAAAGTATTAATACATGGGTTTTAGGAGCTCTATGTCAGGAACTCAAAGCAGAGAACAAACATATATTAGTTATTTTGTCACACCTGCAAAAATAATGCAGCAAGAAACAATCAAACCCTGTACTAGCACACACAATTCTGTATCCTAATCCTCTTTTTGTCAAATAAAGGGTCTTTATATAGAAATAAATACAATTCATTTTATTTATCATAAAAACTACAAGAATGAGTTGAGTTGATGAACATTACCAAGACAAAACAGCCATTATTCCACATTACAAAGAACAAGTCACTTCCCAAGCGGGAAGGGATGGGAAAAGGGGGAGGGGGTGGGAGAGGAGATGGGGAGCTAAATATATGGTGATGGAAAGAGAAAAAAAAGTTCCATCACATTAAGTATTCAAATAAAAAATTAAAATATTTTAAAAAAAGAACAAGTCACTGGTCACGCTAACACAGGTGGGAAGAAGAGGGCCAGCATTCACTTGTGATTAGCTGTGACTCTGATGAAGACGACTTACTGTTCAGCAAGCTTTTACCCTGGAGCCAGTCCATTGAAGACAGAGCAGCCAGTACAGACATCAGTGCACATGAGAGAGCAGGCATCTTATCAATCAAATCCAGCACTGTAAGATCTCGGCTTCTGCCTCCTACATGCCGTGGGCCATCAGACCTATCAGCCTCAGTCTAGCAAATTCAAATGCATGAAAGACTGAGGCAGACACTAGAATATGGCTTTATTAGTTTATAATGATACATAAAATAGTCAGACAAACCTAAACCTTCTGGCCAACATGAGTAGTTCATTCTCTCTCTAGACAATCAAGACAACTATAATCAGACCCAACTTCACTGAATTTAAACAACCCAACAGTCACACTCCTTGGTATTTATCCAAATGATCTGAAAACTTGTGTCCACACAAACCCTGCACATGCACATTTATAACAGCTTTACTCATAACAGCCAAAACTTGGAAGCTTGGACAAACTGTGGCCAGTCCAGACAGTGGAATATTACTTAGCACTAAAAAGAAATTTTGAATTATCAAGACATGAAAAGAATAGAGGAACCTCAAATACAAATTACTAAGTGAAATTAGTATTACTATGTGAAATTAGTATTACTAAGTATATAGCCTTGGAAGGCTTATATACTGTGGGATTCCCAGTCTATGACATTCTGGAAAAAAAAAATTAAGGAGACAGGAAAAAGTTCAGTGGTTTACCAGGCTTATGGGGGAGGGATGAATAGACAGCACAGGGGATTTTTAGGAGAAAGAAACTATTCTGCATGATATATTATCATGGTGGATACATGTCATTGTATATTAGTCCAGATCCATAGAATGTACACAACCAAGAGTGAACCCTAATGTAAACAACGGACTGTGGGTGATGATGACATGTCAATGTAGGTTCATCAATTATAAGAAATATCCCACTGTAGTGGGGGAAGTTGACAGTGTGGAATGCTGTGCAGGAGCAAGTAGTATATAGGAACTCTGTATTTTCTGTTCAATTTTACTATGACCTAAAACTTCTCTAAAAGAACAAAGCCTACTTTTTTAAATGATTCCACAGACCAATATATTTTACCCCTGTAAACAGACTAACTCAAGTAGCCACATCATATTCAGAAGATTGTTTCATGGGTATAAAATATGAACTAGATATGTAATCCTTGCTAACAGATGTCACCCCAATAAGTCTAACAATAAAAATGAATTTAAAAAAATATATATATGAACTAGAGGAGTTTGATAAATGGAATATTTAATGGTATGTGGGGAAAATATCTAGCTCGATCTATCTCACAAGGCCAGTGATAGGAGTTACTTGAAGTCCACTGGCTATCACTGCAGGATCCATCTCCACACTAGGGCTGAGCCAAGGGCACAGCCCTTTGTCTCCCCTCTGAGCAGTCCAGGATGGACACTGCCAACATCTGCTTTGTGATTCTTATGCCCCTTCTTGGGGTGACCAGCTCCCAAGATTACTAACACTGTTTTTAAATACATAACTAAATTCAAATCATCAAAGTATGAAAATTGAGAAAATCTTCTATCTCCATTAAGTGATAGTGCTAATCTGATTCATTCTGTGTTGGTCTGCACAAAATTACTCTCAGGGAAGGCACCTGCTTGGGGAGTGCAACTATAACAGCTCACAGCTGAAACAAAGTCAAAATTTCAATACTCCAGGGGCTGGAATCACATTATTACAAGTTTGGTCTAGAAAACCTTGGGCTCTTTGAAATGATGAAATAGGTTGTTTTCAACACTACCTTCAGCCACCCTGATCTAGGAATATTCTGGTATCACCTGGAGATAGTCTCTTGCTTTTGTAATCTGTAACTTGAAAAAGTCCTTAAAAGATTTGCAATAACTCACAATTAAAAACAATAACAACAACAATTCAGGGAAAAGAAAACTGGGTACTAGAAGATCAAAGCCGTTAACCAAAAATTAATTAATTAATTAATTAGTCTCAAAAGGAAGTGGGAGAATAAGAGGCATTAAAAGAGAATTGAAAAACATAGCATGAAGTATAAAACATAACTCTGAGCTTCCTTGTAGCAAGAAAATAAGCATTCTCCTGACCAGTGGAAACATCTCAGTTCAATGGAAGAATACTCTCTTACCTTGTTCCTGAGCTAACAGAAATTTGTCACAACAGTGCCTGTATAAGAGGCAAAGACTAAGATAATGAAGGACACAACACACACTTGATAACATCTTTATAACACATTCACTAGTGTGTCACAAGTAGTTATTTCTTCTCTCAGTCTGAGCTCAGGACAGAAAGCCTAGCTCCATAAAGGCAGTTACACGAAGGGCTCAGACAGTTTTATTTCGCTTTCTGGAGCTCTCATTTTCCACTGGTGCATCCTAAGGAATGAACACTTAACCATTTTCAGAGTGTGATATGTTAAAATGAAGAGTCTCAGACCACAACTCTAACCTACTGAACTAGAATCTCTGGGTGTAGATTGTGAGAATTTATACTCAGTACCCCAGGCACATTGAATGAGACTCTCCTTCCTAAACAGATGTGTTACCTCTGCTAGGTTTCTAACTACAGTTAAGGACAGCAATTGCAACTGAAGTCACTTAAACTGGAGAACAGGTGTTCTATATTGCTAATCCAAGATACAAAGCACATAGCTGGTAAGAATAATGGTTTAACCTGACCAATAAAGACTGCACACTTTCTGGCCCTGAATTATAGATGTTTTCAAATTTGATCACATCAATTTTTTGGCAGATGACAATTAAGTATCATGTTCTAACAAAAATCAACATAAAGGAGACTCTCCCTTAACCAGAACTCAAGCAACCGGCAATCTCAAGCTACCATTGCTTGAGATTTTGCCACCTGCTTGAGAGTGACGGTTGCTTGAGTTCCGGTTGCTTGAGTTCTGGTTAACTGAGAGTATACTTCCATGCATCCGGCATCTACCAGTCCCCATGGGAGCCTGTTAACTGAGAGTATACTATATTATATGACTTTCCTATAGATGGAAATTAAGTGTCCTGAGAAAGGAGTACTTTTTCTAATTCAAGACATTAACAATAAAACAATAATCTCCAAAATGTAAAAAGTCTTACTTCCTGTTAGAAACAATTCTAAGTGCTTTTTATGTGTTAATTCACTGAATGTTCATCACAACCCTTTGTGTAGATGGCCCCCCACTTCTGCACAGTTGTGGGCTACACAAATACCACTAACTTGCAGGAGCAAGAATTCTCTCTCAGGAGCAACTCCACTCCTCTTCAAAGTTTGAGAACTGGTGCTATGTGCTTACATTGGCAGCACTGTACAAACAACTCGGTAAGGTATCATAACCTTGGAAGTTCTCAAACTTAATTGTCAGATTTTGGGTACAACAACATCTCTGATGGCCATTCCAGAAAAAGAGTTTCAAAATAGCTTGGAAGGGTGGACTAGGTGCTGCTGTTGGTGCATAGCTTCCCAACGGGAGTACTTTGGAGGTGATCATGGTGATATTCAGCAATGAGGTATGTAGCACTTTCTCTAGGATGAGTTTGTAAAATTGTCTGGCTTCGTGTGTGAGTGAGTGTGTGTGTGTGTGTGTGTGTGTGTACAGAGAGAGAGAGGCTCTTGGAGAAAATGCTGATTGTGATGTGGAACAAAAATTGTGTAAGAAGAACTTTGCATATTTGATAGTTTCCATATCATGTTACAAAGGAAGCTATCAAAAATCATAAGGTCATATCAAATGTACTCAAGAGCCAATTTGAAGGGGTTCCTCCTGGACAAAAATGGGACAATTTGCACATCAATAACAGTAACAATATATCAAATATGCTTAAACACATGACGTTATAAAGATGTTTTAAAGTTCACTGGCCTTCTAGTAAATCAACTCATTATTACGAAGGCTGATAAATAAAATGAAAGAATCATTTATTCTGCCTTTCAATCACTCAGTTATTTTGGAAAGCAAGTAATTAAGATTTCCTTGATATGATATATAAGTTGCCCAGCTACTTAGCATACCCATAAGAAGGATGACAAAAAGAAAGAAAATCATTGGAATTTTGCCACTTTACAACCCCAAATGGAATAATGAATGTAAGCAATATTCATCAATAGCTGCTAACATCCCAAAAGAGATACAACCAGATATTATGTGCTTCCTGACTGAAATACACATAACCTAAGTATTTGTACCAAAAAGAAAAAAAGTCAAACCTGAATCTGATCAAGCCTATATTTACTGGAAATGTAAAGGACAAGAAAACATGTAAATGACATCATGGGGATTATGAAAAGAAAAATCCAGAATACAGGAAATTTTAGATGACAAGCAACACAATTTTACAACAAATAAATTGCAAGAAAGAAAGAAAAAGGAACACAGAAGACAATCCAGAGAATCTCATATCCAACCAACTAGAGTGCCAGAAAGAAAAGCAGGTAAAATGGAATGGTAAAAATTATCAAAGGTATCTTAGAAGAAAACTTCTCAAAGCTAAAGAGACACACTTGATCTCAGATTGAACCGGCTTAACCATTAATACACCACAATCGGTGAAAAAAAAACACTCACAGCTGGACACAGCTGCTTATATCATAAGCCCTTCCGTACTATGTTTTTACTATGTTCGTGCATTATTTTGTTTGTTTGTTTGTTTTGTTTTTTTCCATGTGGGTAGTTCCCTGGCTGGGAATCAAACCCAAGCCGCAGCATTGACAGCGCCGAAGCCTTAACCACTACACCACCAGGGAACTCTCGCATATTATTTTAATAAATACTAAAAAAGAAAAGAAAACAGCAACAAGGCTTCAAGAATGCCCAAGAAGATTAATTACCACTACCACTAAATGAAACCATAAGAAAACCTTGTTATATATAATTTTTTTGAGGTTGTTTTGTTTTGTTTTTTTTGTATGTGGTTAGCTCCCTGGCTGGGAATCGAACCCAGGCCGCAGTGTTGACAGCGCCAGCGCTGAAGCCTTAAGCCACTACACCACCAGGGAACTCCCTAATTTTTAAAACAAGATCATCTAAAACCTACACAAACATCTCCTTTCAACATGAAAAATTACAATAGTTTTCTCAAAACTAAGAAAAAGTGGGTTCCCTGGTGATGTAGTAGCTAGGCTTTGGCACTCTCAACGCAGCGACCTGGGTTCGATGCCCAGCCAGGGAACCACCCGCGCCCTCCCCCAAGAAAAATAAAATAATAAAATAAATAAGTGATAGAATTCTTGTGGTGGGCCTCAGAGACATGCTTGGGAAAAGCAGGCCCTTTTAGAGATCCAAGTCAGAAGTTGGAATTCGGGACACAAGAAATCGGTATACAGGTTTTGGTATGATATGAGGAATGGAGAAAATGTTAAAGAGACAAAAAGCAGACTTCTCATTTTTCACATGAAAAGTCAATTGTGAGCCCCAGTTCCTCAATAAACTCGGATTGCCAATATTTACATTTCAATAGGTAACAAAGCAGTTCAATCCCTATTTAGGATCAATAAACTGAGTGCAGAATACAAACTAGCTCCATAAGAAACTAGAAAAAATATTCACTGCCTAGAGATAAGCCATAAAGTAAGATTTTACTTACCATAAAACATATTAAAAAATAATTACTAAGGCCAGTGAGCCATGAAGACAACCACTCAAGAGAAAATTATTGATATTGTGTATTTTATTGATATGAAGCAACTCCATGTATCAATATATGTATAAAAGAATATACAAATAATGAACATATAATTTTAAGCGTATAAATATTAATCAAAAGGTCTACTTGTAACATTTTATTAATTATGTTAGTCACATAATATTTTATTTATTTTTTAACTTGTTAGACTTATTGGAGTGACATCCGTTATCAAGGATTACATAGGTTCCAGGTGTAGAATTCTACAGTGTGTCGACAACTTGTTTTATAATAAGTTCACCACCCAGTGTGAATTCTCTTTCCATCACTATCTATTTAGCTCCCCGTCTGTGCCCTCCCAAGCCCTCTCCCTTCTCCCATCCCCTGTCCACTTGTCTCCAAATAAACATTAAACTACTGATTGTGTCCATGGGTTTTTTATTTGTTTTTTCCTTTGTTACTTTCAGTTTTCTTTTCTGCATATGAGTGAAGTTATACAGTTTTTGGTTTTTTTCTGTCTGGCTTATTTCACTTAGCATGATGATCTCCAGGTCCATCCATTTTGTTGTAAAAGGCAGTATTTCATCTTTCTTTATAGCTGAGGAATATTCCATCATGTATATGTGCCACAGCTTCTTTATCCAGTCATCTGTTGCAGGGCACTTTGGTTGTTTCCATGTTTTCGCCACAGTGAACAGCGCTGCAATGAACATTGGGGTACATAAGTCTTTGCGGACTAAGGTTTTCAATTCTGGGGGTAGATCACCAGAAGAGAAATTGCTGGGTCATAGGTAACTCCATTCCCAATTTTTCTGAGGAACCTCCACACCGTCTTCCATAGTGGTTGTACCAGTTTGCACCAGTAATGTGTGAGAGTTCCTTTTTCTCCATATCCTCTCCAGCATTTGTTATTCCTTGTCTTGTTGGTAACAACCATTCTAACAGGTGTGAGGTGGTATCTCATTGTGGTTTTGATTTGCATTTCCCTGATAGTTAATAAGGATGAGCATTTTTTCATATGCCTGCTGGCCATTTGTATTATTTCATAGGAGAAGTGTCTGTTTAGTTCTTCTGCCCACTTTTTAATTGGGTTGTTTGTTTTTTTGTTATGTCCTATCAGTTGCTTATATATTTTGGATATTAGACCCTTATCTGATGCGTTATTTGCAAATATATTCTCCCATTCACTTGGCTGTCATTTTGCTTTGTTGATGGTTTCTTTTGCTGTGCAGAAGCTTTTTAGTTTGATATAGTCCCATTCATTTACTGTCACTTTTACTTCCCTTGCCTTTTAGATCAGGTTCATGAAGTCTTCCTTGAGTCCTAATTCTCTAAGTTTAGTACCAATGTTTTCTTCTATACCGTTTATTGTTGCAGGTCTGATATGAAGGTCTTTAATCCATTCTGAGTTAATTTTTGTATATGGAGGAAGTTCACAGCTCAGGTTCATTCTTTTGCATGTTTTTGCAGTTTTCCCAGCACCACTTACTAAAGAGGTGTCTTTTCCCCACTGCATTTTTTGCTCCTTTATCAAAAATTATTTGTTCATAATTTCTGGATTTATTTCTGGGTTTTCAGTTCTGTTCCAGTGGTCTATATTTCTGTTTTTCTGTCAATACCAAGTTGTTTTGATTACTTTGTAATATAAATTGAAGTCAGAAAGTATAATACCACCGGCCTTATTATTTTTACATAGTATTGCTTTGGCAATTCGAGGTCTTTTATGGTTCCATATAAATCTTATAATTCATTTAACTATTTTGTGAAAGTGTGATTGTGGGATTTTGATAGGTATTCCATTAAAACTGTAGATTGCTTTGGGCAAAGTGGCCATTTTAACAATGTTAAGCCTTTCTATCCATGAATAGGGGATATTTTTCCATTTCTTTGTGTCTGCTTCAATTTCTTTCAAAAGTGTCTTATACTTTTCTGTGTATAAGTCTGTAACATTGTTTGTTAATTCCCAGATATTTCATTCCTTTTGTTGTGATGGCAAAAGGAAATGACTCCCTCATTTCTTTTTCTGAGGATTGTTTCTATATAGGAATGCAGTTGATTTTTGTACATTGATTTTGTATCCTGTGACTTTACTGTATTCATTTATTGTTTCTAATAGTTTTCTGGTATTTCTTTTTCTGAGGATTGTTTCTATATAGGAATGCAGTTGATTTTTGTACATTGATTTTGTATCCTGTGACTTTACTGTATTCATTTATTGTTTCTAATAGTTTTCTGGTGGAACCTTTGGAATTTTCTATATAAAGAATGATGTCATCTGTAAATAGTGACAATTTGACCTCTTCTTTCCCAATTTGGATACCTTTTATTCCTTTCTCTTGCCTGATTGCTGTGGCTAGAAATTCCAGTACTATATTAAATAGCAGTGGTGACAAGGGGCATCCCTGTCTTGTTTCTGATTTTAAGAGAATAGGCTTTAGCTTTTCCCCATTAAGCATGATGTTAGCTGAAGGTCTGTCATATATGGCCTTTATTATGTTGAGATATTTTCCTTCTATACCTATTTTATTCAGTGTTTTGACCATAAATGGATGTTGTACTTTGTCAAAAGCATTTTCTGCATCAATTCATATGACCATATGGTCTTTATCTTTTATTTTGTTTATGTGGTGTATCACATTGATTGATTTTTGTATGTTGTGCTCCTGGAATGAATCCCACCTGATCATGATGTATAATCTTTTTGATGTACTGTTGTATTCTATTTGCTAATATTTTATTTAGGATTTTTGCATCTGTGTTCATCAGAGATATTTGTCTATAGCTTTCTATTTTTGTGTTGTCTTTACCAGGGTTTGGTATTAGGGTAATGTTGGCCTCATAGAATGAGTTAGAAAGTATTGCTTCCTCTTCAATTCTCTGGAAGAGTCAGAGGAGAATAGGTGCTTGTTCTTCTTTGAATGCCTGGTAAAACTGGTTGGTGAGACCATCTGGTTTGGGGCTTTTCCCTCTAGGGAGATTATGGATAGTCACTTCAATTTCTTTACTATTGATTAGTTTATTTAAATTATCCACTTTTTGGTTCAGTCGAGGTAGTCTATAAGTTTCTAGGAACTTGTCCATTTCTTCTAGATTGTTAAATTTTGTGGCATAAAGCACTTCATAATATTTTCTTATAATCCTTTGTATTTCTGTGGTATAAGTAGTAATTTGTCTCCTTTTGTTTTTAATTTTGGATATTTGTGTCCTTTCCTTTTGTCCTTTGAATTATCTAGCCAGGGGTTTGTCAATTTTGATGACTTTCTCAAAGAACCAGCTCTTCGTAATATTAATTTTTTTCCATTGTAATTCTGTTCTCTAATTGGTTTAGCTCTGCTTTAATTTTTATTATTTCTGTTCTTCTGCTGGCTTTGGGTTTTGTCTGCTCTTCTTTTTCTAGTTCTTTAAGATGGGATGTTCAGGTGTTTACTTGTGATTTTTCTCACTTCTTAAGATAAGCCTGTAATGATATAAAATTCCCTCTTAGTACTGCTTTGGCTGTGTCCCAGTAATTGATATGTTGTATTTTCATTGTCATTCATTTCTATATATATTTGAAACTCTTATTTGTTCTTTTATCCAGTCATTTTTTAATAATCTGTTGTTTAATCTCCATGTATATGTGGTTTTTTCTGCTTTCCTTTTACAGCTGACCTCCAGTTTCAAATCTTTATGGTCTGAGGATACACTTGGTATGATTTCAATCTTCTTGAATTTGCTGAGGCTACTTTTATGTCCCAGCATGTGATATACCCTTGAGAATGTTCCATGTGCATTAGAAAAGAAGGTATAGCCTCTTTTTGCTGGATGTAGTGTCCTGTGAATGTCAATTATGTCCAACTCTTGGAATGTGTCGTTTAGAGCGGATATTTCCTTATTTATTTTCTGTTTGGATGATCTGTCCATGGCTGTTTAGCAGGGTGTTTAAGTCTCCCACAATGATTGTGTATTTATCAGTTTCTCCTTTCAGATCTGTTAGTAGTTGCTTTGTATATTTTGGTGCTTCGTGGATGGGAGCATATATATTAATTAGTGTCAAATCTTCTTGTTGTATTGTGCACTTTATCATTATGTAATGTCCATCTTTTTCTCTTGCTATCTTTTTTAACCTGAAGTTTATTTCATCATATATCGGTATGGCAACTCCTGCTTTTCTCTGGTTACCATTTGCTTGAAGTATTGTTTCCCATCCTTTCACTTTGAGTCTGTGTTCATCCTTATGGCTGAGGTGTATCTCTTGGAAACAGCATATGGATGGGTTTTGTTTTTTAATCTAGTCTGCTATTCTGTGTTTTTTTTAGTGAAGAGTTCAGTCCATTAACATTTAGAGTGATGATCGATATGTGAGGATGTCTTGTGGCCATTGCTTTTGTTGTTGTTGTTGTTTTATTTTTGTTTCTTTCTTGTTGCCCCAACTGTATTCCATTTGTTCTGATGTTTTGTTTCAGGTTGAAGAGCCTCCTTCAGTATTTCTTGAAGTGCCGGCCCTGTGCTGGCAAATTCCCGCAGCTTCTGTGTATCTGAGAAGGTCTTTATTCCTCCTTCATATCTGAAGGATAAGTTTGCTGGATAATTACATCTTGGCTGTAAGTCTCTCTCTTTTAAAGTTTTGAATATCTGATTCCACTCCCTCCTGGCTTGTAGAGTTTCTGCTGAGAAGCCTGATGCCAGTCTGATGGGTTTTCCTCTAAAGGGTATAGATTTTTTCCCCCCTGGCTGCCTTTAGAATTGTCTCTTTGTCTGTAGTTTTAGACATCTTTAGTACCACGTGTCTTGGAGAAGATCTGCTGGGGTCCAGGTATCTAAAGGACCTTTTTTCTTCTTGAATTCGGAGTTTCAGATCTTTCCATAGGTTTGGAAAGTTCTCATCTACTATTTTGAGTATGCTCTCTGTAGAGTTCTCTGGTCCTTCTTCTAATCCTATTATCCTGATGTTGTTTTGTCTCCTGGAGTCACATAGTTCTTGCAGAGTTCTTTCAATCCTTTTGGTTCTACATTCCCTATCTTCCTCTCTCTGAAATGTTTCCATGGTCTGATCTTCGATATCACTAATGCTTTCCTCCATCTGGTTGGCCCTGTTTCCTATAGCAGTTATTTCATTTCTCACTTCTTTTATTGTATTATTTATCTCTCGAATTTCCATCTCGATCTTCCTTATGTTTTGAATTTCTTTGTTAAATTGTTCCTTTTGTTCACGATTTCCTTTCTGAGGTCGTTCATCTCAGCCATGGTGTTCTACCAGTATGTTTTCATTTCTCTCAGAGCCTTTGGAAGAGCTACTTTAAAATTTCTGTCACTTAGTTCAGAAATTTCTAGGTCTATGAGATCCTTTTCTGGAGACTTTTCATCTTCTTTCTAAGCAGCTTTAAATCCTAGGGTACTCATATTGTCCACTGTGTACTTCTTTCGCATGAGGGCTTTATATTCAGCAGAGCCCAGGTGCTCTCTTTCTCTGATTAATATTTTTGTGGTGTCTTGCTGCAGCAGAGACTAGGTGGCACTGGGCGGGGGGGCAGTTTTGGAAGAGAGGGGAGCTGTTTAAGCCTTTTCTCTGGTCTCCAGCCATGTTTGGAGGCAGGGCACATTGATCTGTGGTCCCTCTTCTTCCTGCAGTTCGTTGGGGAAGCTGTAGGAGAGTGGAGAGGCCAGCAAAATGCATGCTGGGGCAGCTCCACCTCCTGCCCTTTGCTGGGGAAGCTGGAGGAGATGGATGAGGCTGGAGGGATGCAGGCCAAGGCCACTGTTGCTGGTTGGTGCAAACGCTGTCAAATCCACTTCTCTTCTCTCTCCAGCGCTTTACTCAGGACGTGTTCCAATGATACCTCTCCACAGCAGCCGGTTGGGCCAAGTCTGCAAGCACGCACCACATGAGGGCACTGGGAGCACACATAGCATGGGCCTGAAAATGCAGGCTGTACAAAAGTGCCCTGCGATGGCATCAGATGTGCGCACTTCACGGCTGAAGCCTGCAGGCTATGTGAGATCACCAGGTGTGCACAAGCACACTGGGCGAGGGCACCAGGTGCATGTGCTCCACAGGCCAGAACCCTCAGGCCCCATGAGATTGCGGGTGCATGCGAGAGCGCTGGGTACGTGCGCACCACGGGCCAACCCTTGTGATAGTGCCAAGTGAGGGTGCCAGGTACTTGCCAGTCACGGGTCTAAAGCCATAGGCCTAATGTCACTGGTCACATGAGGGCAGCCAGTGCGCCTCTGCCATTGGCGGGGAACTGCAGCCCTGCGGAAGAGCTACAAGTGGGCATGTTGCCAGCTGCGAGGACACCAGGGGTGTGCTATATCTGGGGCTTTATTTTGGCCTGCAGCTATTTAGAGTCCTTGGCTGTTTAGGGTCCTCATTCAGCTTTCTTGCTACTTAAGAGTTTCAGAGGCTGGCTCCCAAGCTTTGTCCCTAACGTGCTGCTTTAAGGTCTGGCTCCCTCATGGTCCCCCAACATTCTGCCACTCTGGCTTTCACTCCTGTTGCCTCTTGGCCTCCTCTCTCCCGTGTATTGTACTGCTCCCTGATTTCTTTCTAGTTCCTTTAGTTAGCAGTGATGGAGTCCTGTCGCAATCCGTCCCTGCTTTCTCCCTTTTCTCCCACTCACCCCCATCTCTCTAACCTTCAGTTGTTTTCTTGTGATGCGTGGATTTCTCAGTTACTGTGTCTCTCAGGGTTTTCTTTCTTTTCTCCTGGATGACAGTTTAATTGTGTTTTCTGGGAGAGGTTTTAAGTACCTCCTCCCTGGTTGCCATCTTGCCCTCTCTCCCCACATACTATTATTTTAAATCACATGATATAAACTAGTACTTTGATTTACACGTAGTACATCCTTGCTCCAATTCATGAAACATTTTTTTTTTTAGTGGTTCCCTGGCTGCAAAATGAACCCAGGCTGCAGCATTGAGAAGGCTGAAGCTTAGCCACTACACCACCATGGAACCCCCTCATGAAACAATTTTAATCAGACTCTTCAAATACATTTATGATACCTATATCTATACCACTAGTGACTTTTTTAAAGAGGAAATCTGTTCCTTGCCTTTTCTGGCTTCTACAGGCTTCACACTTTATGAGGCTGGTGACCCCCTTCCACCTTCACGTCCCACAAGAGACACTCAACACTTGCTCATGTCACAACACTCTGACACTGTCCTTCCACCTCCCAATTCTACTTCTAATGATCCTGTGATTCCACTGGGCCCACCTGGATCACCTCCCCATCTTAAAGTCAGTGATTAGCACCTTTAGCTCCTCCTGAAACCCTAATTCTCCTTTGCCATATAACCTAACAAAATGCCGCAGGTCCTGGAAACATCTTTGGAGGGAGAAGCATTATTCTGTCCCCCACAGCTCACAGCACATCATCTTTACTTCCATCTAAACAGTTTTAAGATACAACATTTATTTAAATCTATCTATGATCCTATCTCAAGAAATTAAATTTCCAACCACAAGTAGCCATTTGTAAAACATTAGGACTGTTGTATTTCTTTTTAAAGCAGTTTTAAAACATTTACTTACAACAACAATAGTTAACACTATGCACCAGTACCTGGTGGAAATGCTTTAAACACATTAACTCATTTAGTTGCCACGACAGTT
Source organism: Lyroderma lyra (assembly GCA_004026885.1). NCBI lineage: Eukaryota > Metazoa > Chordata > Mammalia > Chiroptera > Megadermatidae > Lyroderma > Lyroderma lyra. The sequence continues at coordinate 88,915 of PVJL010004745.1, read as the reverse complement.
CTATAGCAACATGCAGTGAAGTAACCCAGGACTAATTACTATGTCTGTATTCAATCTGTCTGCATCTTTGTATCAATTCCATCAGAAGTCCTCTTAAAAAAACCCGAAAGTAGTACCAATGGAGGCAAAATAATGGATAGAATGCTCCCATACAATGATAATTAATAAGGAGTAAATACATAGCAGCTCCCTCTTTATAGAACTGTGACTTTCAGGGGGAAAAAATGGCTGATAGTATGTATATGAAGAATGTGTCAAACTCACAGGCAATTTAATAAAAGAAAATAATATGTACCACCTCATATTTGTTAAACTACCATTAAAATCACTTCCACTTTTGTGATGCATCACTCCACTCTGCCTTTAATTGGGACTTAACTCCCCACAGCAGCTGAGAATATACTGATTTTGTAGGTTAGCCCTCAACTTTGAGCCCTCTTTAGGAATTGACTCCACTGGAAAAAGCACACCCCCTCCGCAGGGCAAACAGAACCCAATGATAGGTCATCATAGAGATTTAAATGCCCTGCCCCTCATCTCAATTAGTAAAGACTAAAGGCCATTCTATCTTCAGAGTGCCCCAATGGGGCCATCTGAAACCTGATTAGACCACATCACAGCTCATTTCTCCTTCCACCCAATCCTGCCCCCTTCCCTCTCCTCCGCTGTCCTCCTCTCCCTTCCCTTCTATTACTATAGATCCTAAAAAGTACTCCCTAATAAGCTTTCTGAACACTAAACCTTCTGAATATGAATCTCCATCACAGGCTGCTTCCAGAAAACTGGGGCACTGGACAAGTATTGGACATTGATCCAATACTTTCAGACAGTACTTTGGCAACACATATCAAGAACCTTAAAATATTCATATTCTTGAGATGAAATCGGGTAGAAAGGGCAGGGACTCTGATGGACAGGTTAAAATCCTAGCTCTGCTGTATAAAAGCTTTGAGACCTAAGTCTCAGTCTCCTCATCTATAAAAAACAGCATCTATATTTTACAATTTTTATAATGTTCAAAGTAGAGAGTGGTATGTGAAAGCTCCTAGCACATAGTGATTGCTTAATTAGCAATAAGGTTGCTAATCAGCTGACTTTAAGATTAAATATTACCTTCTCTTCCCATTTACCATTAATCCCAGTCAAACTAGAAAAAATGCCCTCTCTGTACTAAGTATGTGCTTAAAGACTTCTGCAGTAACCTTAGGTTCTTGAAGGCAGAATCCATATCTATCTAGTTCAGTGGTTCTCAAACCTTAGCATCACAATCCCTGGAAGGCTTCTTAAAACACAGATTAGTGGTCCCCACCTCAGAGTTTCTAATTCAGTAGTTCTGGGTGAGGCCCAAGAATCTGCATTACTAACAAATAGCCAAGTGATGCTAATATTTGTCAGGGACCCCATTTTTGAGACCCTCTGGTAAGTTATCACTGTATTGCATCAGGCCAGTTCCTAATATTAAATAGAAGATACTCAAATATTTGGTGATTGACTAAGACATATAAATAAGTCTATTACACTGCTATTTACAAAGGTATAAAACTAGAAATTAATGTCTAAAAGTGAGGAATGATTTAAAAACTATGTACTGTGCTAAAAGTAATCATTAAGAAATACAAGTAAAACCATCAGCAAAATGAAAGGCAACCTACCCAATGGGAAAAGATATTTGCAAATCATATATCTGACAAGGGGTTACTATCCAAAATATATAAATAATGCATACAACTCAAGAGCAAAAAAAAAATTGATCAAAAGGACAAAGAATCTGAATAGACATTTTTCAAAAGATGACATACAAATAGCCAACAGGTACATAAAGAGGTGTTCAACATCCCTCACCATCAGGGAAATGCAAATCAAAACCACAGTGAGGTATGAACTCATACAAGTTAGAATGGCTAGTATCAAAAAGACAAGAAATAAGTGTTGGTGAGGATATGAAGAAAAGGGAACTCTTGTGCACTGCACTGCTGGTGGGACTGTAAATTGGAACAGCCACTACGAAAAGCAGTATGGAGGTTCCTCAAATTTAAAAATAGAACTACCAGAGGATCCAGAATTCCACTTCTGGGTATTTATCCAAAGAAAACAAAAGCACTATCTTGAAAAGATATATGCACCCCTAATTTCACTGCAGCATTATTTACAATAGTCAAGACATGGAAGTAACCTAAATGATCATCAATGGATGAATGAATAAAGAACATGTGGTATATATACACATTATTACTCAGCCATAGAAAGGAAGGCTATCTTGCCATTTGCAGGAACATGGACAGACCATGAAGGCATTATGCTAAGTGAAATACCATATAATCTCACTCATAGGTAAAACCTTAAAAACAAACAAAACTCATAGATACAGAGAACAGATCGGTGGTTGCCAGAGGCAAAGGGCTGGGGATAGATAAAATGGTCAGAGTCAAAGGGTACAAACTTCCAGTTACAAAATAAGTAACTCCTGGGGATGTACAGCATTGTGACTATAGTTAACAATACTGTATTACATATTTGAAAGTAGCTAATATAGTAGATCTTAAAAGTTCTCATCACAAGGAAAAAAAATTTGTAACAATTATATAGTAATGAATGTTAACTAGGCTTATTGTGGTGATCACTTCACAATACACACATATATCAAATCAAGTTGTACACTCGAAACTAACAAGATGTATGTCAAATATATCTCAATTTTAAAAATACAAGTAAAATAATGCTATAGAAACAGATAAATACATACCAAACAAAAACAGAAAAAAGGTAACACAAAATTGTTTTTATGTCAATTTAAACATTAAATATATACATGCATGGATTAATGACAAAGATGTTTCAAAAATTACTTAGCTTTTGAATTCAGGATTATGAGAATTCAAGATATTTTTGTTGTTTAAAGTTTATTCAGAAGATACTTTAAGGTTGAATTAATATAAAATAGCAACACTAAATAATTAAAGTGATTGTCACCAAATAAAACTATATATAGGAGGCATCTATAAACTGGTTGTTAGTTTACTCAAAATTGATGTTATAAATCACTATTGAAAAGCTTATGTAGAACATTACTAAATAAACAAACACATATACACACACATAAAATCACACCTTACCTGCCACAGGAGGGACAATGCCATAAAAACGTACTGTTGCATGTTCTCCATTAACTTCAACCCTTTGACCAATAACATCTGATGTCAAAGTGTCATTCATTATAATATAACCAGAATCCAAAATATAAGGAGATCTAGGAAGAAAATTGCAACATTGATAAAAAATTAACAAAATTCTGTTAAAAAAATTTTTTTAACTTCATGTAGATATTTAGTCATTGGGTCAAAGCTTCTGACCAATTTAGTCTTCATATTTTGGTGAAGAAAACAACTCCCATAATTTGATTTTACTTTATTGACTAACTATATTTTGATAATCTCATGTATTTTTAAAAATCTTGTTTAACTCCAGTTAGCTCACATCACATGACTTGTCTATTCTGTCTTTTACTGAAGCGGGTGGGAAGGAAAGAAAATAGAAGAGAAGGGGATAAACAGAGAAAAGAGGAAGGATAGAGGTGATATGGACAGGAAGGGACACATACACAAATCCACAGAAACAGAAAGAACACCTATGATGAACAATTAATAAAACATTAAACTCTAATTAAAAACATAGAACCCTAAAAATAAAGAGAGGGTCTTAAAAGGAGCCTGAGAGAAAAGCGTCATCTGTCTAGGAATGATAACTTCATCCAGTGCCCATTTTAAAGGAAAGCAGAGCCTGAGGAACCTGCTAAGTGACACCACCAGGGTGTTGTTAGCCAACATCCAGACAAGTGGGAACCTCTACAGGACAAACAAGTCAGTTTCTTCAACAAATGAAACACAAGGAGAAAAAGAAACAGTGGGAGAACAAAGAAATTTTAAAAAACGTAAAATAGATACATCAACCAACTGCAATGTATGAAGTTAATTTGGATCCTAAATTTTTAAAACTGCAATTAATTGTAAAAATAAGAGAAATGAGAAAATTGAAAATCTGAACACAACTAGATATTTGATATTAAAGAATAATTGTTTCTAGTAAGGCTAATAAATAATAAGTCAATTTATTTTGAAAAAAGGGAATGAACAATTATTAAATTTTTAACTATGATAATTATATAATGGCTATGATTTTTAAAAAGTTTTTATCTTTTAAAGACAAGGCATATTTTTCTACACAGCCAGAGAATCATTTTAATCACTCTAATGTTACATGTAAAACCACAATTTACTTATTCATTTCTCTATTTTTTAATATGTTTTCATTGTTTACTATCCCAAAGAAAACAGCTAAAAATATCTTTTATTTTTAAATTATTACTGTCCTTTGAGTATTTCCTTGGGAAAAATTCTTGAAACAATTATTCAAAGTAAATAAATATGTTTAAGATTCTAGAAAACCATAGCTTAAGCTGTCTATCAAAAATACAGTTAATTTGGGAGTTCCCTGATGGTGTAGTGGCTTAAGGCTTTGGCGCTGGTGTTGTCAGCGCTGCGGCCTGGGTTCGATTCCCAGTCAGGGAGCTACCTACATACCAAAAAGCAAAAAAAAAAAAAAACAGTTAATTATTGACACTGACACCAAGAGAAAGTCTACTTGTTTACCTGTTTCTACAAAGTGTTGTGAAATTCCATCGAGGGCTTTCAAATCAGGTCTTCTCTATCCTGCATTTGTATAACTAATTTTTAGGTAGAACTTAATACATTATAATATTATATATACATGTAGACCTTTATACATTTATATATATTAAACATCCAATAAGCCAACAATAGATACAAAAGTACAGCATGGAGAATGTAGTCAATAATATGGTAATAACTATGTATAGTGCCAGGGGTGTACTAGACTTATTGGGGAATCACTTCATTAAGTTACATAAATGTCTAACTACTATGCTGCACACCTGAAACTAACAAAATAATATTGACTGTCAACTGTAACTGAAAAAAAAAAAACTCCTATAACTCAATAAAGACAAATAACCCAAATGAAAAACCGGCAAAAGATCTGAAGAGACATTTAATCCTAAGAAGATATACAAATGGCCAATAAGCAAATGAAAGGTTGTTTCACATTCCAAAAAGGGTCTTTATCTTAAAGAATCAATTAAGAAAATGGGGAAAAAAATAAAGAAAAGAAAATTGGGGAGTTCCCTGATGGTGTAGTGGCTTAAGGCTTCGGCGCTGGCACTGTCAGTGCTGTGGCCTGGGTTCGATTCCCAGTCAGAGAGCTACCCATATACCAAAAAAAAAAAGAAAATTGGAGAACATGAAAAGAATTTGTTGGTGAGTTTCCAGTATCAACAACAAAGCAAATTACTGAAACAAAATTATATAGCACTTTACAAAGTACTTTCATTTTCCTTAATTTCACAATACTAATTAAATTTTAACAATTTCTTTAATTCTTCTAAAAATTACATTATTTTTTAAGAACGGAAGCCTCAACCTGGGAAAGGCACCTAAACAAAAAGCAAGAGTTTCATCTGTACTGCTGAGCTGGTTCTTACCTATTTTGTCTTTTATAGCCCTTTTGGGAAGTGCACTTTCTCTGCCTGGTGGCCTGCCACTCACGCATTACAGAAATGAGCCAATGGCTCAGGGCAGCCAATCTTAAGACTCCTTACCGCCATTTCTTTGCATCCAGCAAGTGGTCCATGTGTGAAAATCCTAACCCAGGCAGAACCAATCTCCTAGGAAATGACATTAGCCATTAAAGAGAGACTTCATCCCCTTCTTTCCCAAAACCTTAAACCAAAATACCACTTATACCTGGAAGAACTAAGGGGCACCTCTGTCACTCTGTGGAAAAAAACCTGTCTGAAAATAAGGCCAAACAGGAAAACAGGGTGGATCCTGCTATATCTAAATGTTTTTATTAACTCAGTTAAGTAAACCACTAAATTCCTTCTTCTGCTTCTATCAATATGAGCTGGGTTTCTTTCTTCTGCAACTGAAAGAATCCTGAAAAATACATAAAAATTTAGGTCATATTTGTTCCTATTTTGTGTTACATAGACATTATATGCAGCCAGTCTGCTGGACAGAAATTCTACCTCTCCTACACATACTAGTTATGGGACACTGGCTAATTTAACCTATGTCTCAGTTTCCTCATCTGTAAAATGTAGGGAATACTAGGAACTACTTCATAGGGCTATTGTGAAAATTAAATGTTATTACATACATAAGTGCTCAACATATAGTAAACAGACATTAATATCATAAAGATCTTGATTCAGGTCATGTTAGATTCTATATTCAAATAAGGGGAAACTATTCCATAAGTCCAAAGAAATATATTACAAGTTCAGAAGAACAGAAACTGATACAGGGAAGCTAATCACAGTAAGTTGATGCACAGTAGGGATTCCATCAGTGACATTTCCTACTTCTTTAGCCAAGCGATCCAAACAGATGTCTGATAAACAACAGAAAAGGTAAAAACACTGGCACTCTGTGAATTAATATTAGAAAAAAGTTTTTCAATATGGGTTCTATTATCTATCTAAATGTATTTTCCTAAATCTTTCCCTGATGTTTGTTCAAAATTGAACCAAAATAACTAGTATGAGGTTTGACATATCATTCACACAATGACACCTATCAAGTAGAAAAATTCAACCTCAATGGGAAACACACTTAACCGAGATTTAGGAGTTGTAGGTAGTAATCCTGGCTCAGGCACTAACAATTTGTGAGTCCTCAGATTCGTTAACCTGTCACAAAGAACATAAGGAAATAGAAGACACAGGCTTACGTGGAATTTACAGTCTAATTGAAAGAGAAAATTAACAGTGAAAAACTAAATCCTAAAATTAATAATGCAAGGATCAAGTTCAGTAATGGAGAGAATCATGTAGGTCAAGAGTGAGGGAATGCTCTATGTGGAATCCATCCACTGATTAAGCTATTAGGAATGGGCAGCAGAGAGTAAGAACAAATTTTCCAGGTAGGGAAATATAAGAGGGTTTCAATGACTGGAAGTTCATGTTGGGAGACTAAATGTGGGAACACCTTTAAAACATTTCAAGACAAAAATGCCATTTTAAATTACCACCTAAAATGTAACAGTTTCTAAATATGTAGTTCGATTTTTAAAAACCCAATCTGCTGCCCTTTTATTAAAAAATCAAGTGTGGCAAATACACATGAAAATAATCATCTAACCATTTTCAAGAATACACTTTAACATTAGATATATTCACACTGTTGTGCAACCAATCATGAAAATTTTTTCATCATGCAAAACAGAAGCTCTATACTCCTTAAAGAACTCTCCATATCCTTCTCTCCAGCTCCTATCTTCTGTTACTATGAACTGAACTACTCTATATATCTCAATATATGGAATCCTATAGTATTTTTCTTTTAGTGACTGGCTTATTTCACTGAGAATAAAGTCCTGCTGTTCTTTCATGCACTTCATGCCTGTGTTCAAGCTGTCACCACAGTTCCTCTGCCCTCACATACAGAATTGTCTCACACCATTGTAAGTAGCTCCTCCAAAAAGCTTTAGGGCTGCATGCGGCCCAACGACAGCTTTGAATGTTGGCCCAGCACTTTCTTGAAACATTATAAAAATTATACATGAACCATTTTTTAGCTCATCAGCTACTATTAACTGTTGGTGTATTTTATGCGTGGCCCAAGACAATTCTTCTTTTTCCAGTGTGGTTCAGCGAAGCCAAAAGGTTGGACACCCCTGCTTTAGGCATTTCGGAAGGGGCTTTAGGAATGTCTTCTCTCTTAAACACCAATGACTTAAATCTATACCAAACCCACAATTTTTATCACAAAACTTTATGAAGGAGAATAAAATTAATGAAAAATAAGTTTGTGCTCTTTCACTATACACTTTCAAATACCATGAAATTTTCCCAAATCACTCCTCCATAAATTTATTCCAGCTACTCCTAATAACTGGCAAACTGTGATGTTTCCCTTTTGTGGTAGTCTCTAGTTACTTTCTGGGCAGTATTTATTTCACACTAAATATGTCTATCCCATTGCTTTCAATTAACTCTCTTGCACACCTCTCAGCAAAATGCTAAGATAGGGAAAGTATCACATATTTTCTAAAACTAAATTCTGAATTGCTAAGTAAATGAAAAATATTCTACTAAAATGTATGCTAAATTGACTTTAATAAACCAAAACAAACAAAAAAATCAAAACCACCAGAAAACAGTAACAACTACTAGTTTTATTGTTGAACATTGCCATTTTATAAAAATAATTAAGTAATGAGATGATCCAGGAAGCCTGTTTGAAATCAGTAACTTAAAGGTAAAAATAGTATTGTTCTGCAGTGTTAAAATTCTATTAAGATTGAATTAAATTAAATATGCACAGTAAAATTAAAATTCAAAGGTTAATCACTATAAGAACAGAAACAGAGTATATAAAGCAGCGGTCCCCAACCTTTTTGGCACCAAGGACTGGTTTCATCAAAGATAATTTTTCCATTAATGGGAGGTGGCAGGAGTGGTTTCAGGATGATTCAAGGACTAGATGCAGTTTAAAGTCTCTTACCAGTCACTTAAAGGGTTTTGATATAAATCTGCAAGTAATTGATTTATTATGGTCTCTATGCAGTCAAACCTCTCTGTTAACGTTAATGTTTGCAGTTGTTCCCCAGAGCTTGCTGCATCACCCCCTCAGCTCTACCTCAGATCATCAGGCATCAGATTCTCATAAGGAGGGGTTCCCTGGTGGGTGGTATAGTGGCTAGGTTTCACACTCTCAACGGTGCAGCTTGGGTTCGACTCCCAGCCAGGAAACCACCAAAAAAAAAAAAAAAAAAATGCAGATTCTCATAAGGAGCGCAAAACCCAGACCCCTCCATGTACAGTTCACAATAGGGTTTGTGCTCTTATGAGAATCTAATGCTTCCGCTAATATGACAAGAGGCGGAGCTCAGGCAGTAATGCCAGAAGCAATGGGGAGTAGCTATAAATACAGATGAAGCTGCGCTGGCTGGCCAGCTGCTCACTTCCTGCTGTGGCCACAGACTGGTATCAGTCAGTGGGTCAGTGCTTGGGAACCCCTGGTATAAAGTAATAATCTTCCAAACAAGAAGGGAAAAAGCAAAAACAAACTTCAATTTTTAAAAATGGCAAGCAAGGAGGTTTATAAAAGGCAAAGAAAATAGAAAGAACAAGATGGTATTATAGAAAAAGTCCGAATCCATTCATTATGGATTCGGAAAACACAGAAAAATACTTGCCCTCATGAAGCTTCTATCCTAGTGGGGGAAACATAATAAACTAAATAAATTAAATCACATGGCATCTCATAGGTTGATAAGTATTTACATAATATATAAGGACAAATATAATGGAGATGTAAGGGAAGGATATGTCAGGGAAGGCCTCACTGAGAAGGTAATACTGAAAAAAACATAAGGGAGTCTAAAGGACTGACCGTATGGACATATGGAGGAAGAGCATTTCAGGGAAAGGAACAACCAGTGCAAATATCCTGAGACTAGGATGTACTTGAGGAGGCCATAGAGTGGACCAAGGGGAAGAATACAAGAAGTGATCAGAGGTAAAGCAGGAATTCAATATACAGGACCTTGGGGGCCAGTCTAAAGACTCTGGCTTCTACTCTGAGTGTCATGGATAATCCTTGGAGGATTTCTGGAAAGGAGGAAGATAATCTGACTTTTTTTTCCTAAGTGTTGCGATGCAAACAGACTGAAAAGAAAAAGCTGACTTGGTAGGTGGTACTGCAGTCATCCAGGTGAGAGATGACTGCATCTTGGACAAGTAAAGGTGGTGAGAAGGGTTTGGAAGTCTGAACAGATTTTGAAGCTGGAGTCCATAGGATCTGCTGACAGATTATACATGTGGTGTGAAAGAGCTGAGTCAAGGATGACTCCAAGTTGACTTACACTGTTGACTTACATTTAAAAAACAAAATTCACCAACAACATGCTGTTTGTTAAAACATACAGGGGTCAAATATTAACATATGGTGACGGGAGATTTGACTTTGGGTGTTACACAGATCATGTATTATAGAATTATATGCTTGAAACCTATTAATCAATGTCATCCCAATAAATGTAATTTTTAAAAAAGCATACAGGGGGTTCCCTGGTGGTGTAGTGGCTAGGCTTCAGCACTTTCAACACCGCCGCCTGGGTTCGATTCCCAGACAGGGAATTACACCCCCAAAATAATAATAACAATAAATAATAAAATAAAAAAGCATACAGAAAGGTTAGAACTAAAAAGTAATCCAGACAAATATCAAATGACAGCGGCCATGGCTGTATTAATTAATGTCAGACAAAAGAGAAGTCTGCTCTCTTAATCTCTACCTACTTTCTCTAATAGTTTGACATTTGTAAATCTTGTTTTCCAAAGGGACTATGGTTTCTTTGGGGAAAGGGATATCACACCCTTACCCGAATCCACCGCAACTCAGGGCAGTCCCCAGTTGACAGTGAGCATTATGTTAAATTTTAAATGTTCTCCACCCACTTTATATTATTTCTCCTCCATCATAAATGCTAAATGATTAGGAAGGACAGGGCTGTTTCTCTAAACTGACACCAAGTCATTGGTCGCCTGTACCAACTTCACCTCTTCCAAAGTGGCAAGTCAATAAGGAATTTATTTCTGTGAAGTGAAGGACAGCACTGCCCGTCTGGTTAGGGACGGCGCCCGCCCGCCAATGTCTGCACAGACGCCCGCACCCCTCTAGCCTACGCGCCTGGGTTTGATCAAAGCTGCAGGGAGCGCACAACGCCTGGCTCTGGCAATCTGGTAAGTTTCTAAGAAACTTCTAGGAATGAAAAGAAAGACCAAGAGCACTGCAGGTGGCCGCCGGCCGCGGCCCACCAGGAACACTCGCCCCTCGGTAGCCCCAATCCCTCCGATTCTCACCTACCCGTGGCCAACAGGGTGTTCCCGAGGATGCTCCTCGCAGCGCCGTCCTGCAGCGAAGCTTCCGGCAGTAGCTGGAAGTGCGTCTTTAGAAAGACCGGAAGTCCCGCCTCCGCGGGAGTGAGCGACGGCTTCCCACACCCCGGTGATGGCGAGTCCTGGTAGCGGAGCTTGGATCCGCTCACCCAGCCAGAACCGCTCACCTGCGGCGGCGATGAGTCAGGAGGGCGGAATACTCAGAGGAATGCCATGTTTTCCCTCACTTGTTATCACAGAAGCGAGTTACGAGTCCTGTGTGAAATTCAGCTCTGTCTATTGAGAGTCTACCTCTAGAAAGCATGTAGTAGTCACAGAAAAGAATAATGATTCCTCAAAAACTGGGAGAAAAAAATTAATTAGCTGAGACATAAGGCAGGATGAAAGTAAACACAATAATGGAAAAGCAAATTCCATAATCCTGTTCATTTTTGTGTAGTTACTCATATGTAAATACCTCCATGGTTTGTTGTCAGCATCAAATGAAATGACGCGTAACTTAAACGTTTAGCAGGGATGTATGGTACGAGATTAAAGCACTCAATACCTATGGTGTTATTTTTGTTGATGTAAATGTAAGAGGCCTTTAACCCAACCAAGGGGACACTTAGTAACACCAGGGAGGTATCTTTTAGTTAGATCAATGTTGTTAAAGTTGAGAATTTCAACAAGCAGATACCCATTGTGAATATGTAAAAACTGCTTTTGTTATTTAATGAGGAAACCTGTTCCCTAAAACAAACTTTTCAGAAGCTTTGTTGTTTGAAACCCTGCAGGTAAGAATGGAACATCCCATTCCTGCCTGGAGGCTGAGCCGTGGATCTTCCTGACGCTTTTACAATACAGGTACAGAGCTTCAAATAAGGGGTTTTCAGATGTAACATCTCACATTTATTTTACCTTCACGATTTTCAAGGATATAAAACCTTGGAGGCTGCTTCATAGCCCAGGCTTAAGTCTTCTTAATTCTTACCTACACCCTCCAAATGCTATGCTTTTCCGGGCTCTTTTTAATTTTTTTAGTCTCCCCAGAACCTCTGGTATGGGACCTTTCCTGTTTCAGCAAGTCAGTAAACTTAACTTTGTTAGATTATGGGTTTGTCTCTTATGGGCTTTATTAGATGTGCCTAATCACTGCACACAACAAGATTGGAAGACACTTTTAGCCCCATCTTAGAAGAAAACTGAAGCAGAACGAAGTAAATTATTTACTAATACTCATCTGTGTCCTGAAAAGAGCTGTGGACTTTTTGACTTCAAATTTCAGGTGAGCCCCACAACAGAAACAGAAAACTTGTATCTTGCTTTTGTTTGTAAAATACTTTCTTCTCTCCACTAAATTGTGACAGTGCTTGCCCAGTGTTACCTACAGTGAAAGAATGATCCCTCTATGCCTTCAGTCCTTTTCTCTTCCTACTGATTCTGTGCACTGCTGCTTCAATGGTATTATCTCCTTAAAGTACCTTCGCTGCTAAATTTTTCCCTAAAAATGATCTGTATACCTTGTCTCCCATTCCTTACCTCCCTCTCCATGAATTCTTTTTAGCTTTCCCTCCAGTTCTTCCAAAATTACCTTCTCATATGTCACAAGTGACTTCAAATCACCAAGGCCCCATATTCCTTGATTTCTCTATAGCATGGGTTGCTAGGATTAATTATCCCCTTTTGTTAGAAAAATCATGTTTAAACCATTGTAGAAAAAAGCTGCAAAACTTAAAATATTGAATATTTACAATGAATCCACTTTGAGTCTCATAATTCATGCATGAAGTAAATGTTTAGTAAGTGCCAGCCCTGCACCAGACATGGTTTTTAGACACTGAATATCTGGCAGTGAAAGAGAGAACACTAGGATTTGTCCCAGACAAATCTGTATCCTAAACATATGGGACAGATGATGTGTAAATAATTTCACATTATGCCAGGTGTGACAAAGGAAATCAATGGTGCTATGATTTTAAATATTTCAACTTAAAGCAGGAAGGCAAGGAGAGGCTGAGAAGTCAAGTAAGATAACGAAGAACTACTCACTAGGTTTTGCAAGATAAATGTCAGTGTCCTTGACAAGAACAGTTTTGGGAGAGTGGTGAACTCAGAAGTCAAAGTGCAGTGAATGGAGGTTGAAAGGAAGTTGAGGGAGCAAAGCTAAATGGCTTTTCGAAGAAGAAATCCTCCAATTGCCACATTCAACAAACATGTCTTTCTTTTTCTTTCTTTCTTTTCTTTCTTTCTCTCTCTCTCTCTCTCTTTCTCTCTCTCGCTCTCTCTCTCTCGCTCTTTCTTTTTTCTTTCTTTTTTTTTTTAGGACAGGGAAATACAAATCACTTTGGAAATCTGATGAAAGCTATCTGCATACATGTAAATTTTGAATATAATTGCAGGTAGTTAATCGTCTGAAGCCCATTAATGGGCCTCAAAGGAGTCCATGGGTCATTGATTAAGAACCCCTCTCTTTTCAATTAGCTGCTCTAGTCTCCCCTTCTGGGTTCCTTATGCCTTTGATTGCTTCCTCACTGACATCTGTCCTTGCCTACTGCTCTTCTTGTGCTACACACTCTCTCGGTGACTGCATCTACTTTCTTGGTTTTTGTTATCAAGACCATGGCACTTGTTTTAGTACAGAAGTCCTTTGGCATTGTGGAGTAACTTGAAAGATCAAGATCAAAGCGCACTTAATTTCAGGAGATTTATTTGATTTCATAGTGTCTAACTGGACACCATAGGAGTTGAAGTCATGAATAATTGTTCACAAGGAATTTTTTTTTAAAAGTTTATATAAGAAAAAGCAATCAAGGGGAGTTCCCTGGTGGTGTAGTGGCTAGGCTTCGGCACTGTCAACGGTGCGGACTGGGTTCGATTCCCAAAATAAATAAATAAATAAATAAATTTAAAAAGAAAAAGCAATCAAAAGCTAATTCATTGTAACATTTCACAATCTTCTTCCAGATCCATCTAAAGGTAGAGTCAGCTTTTCGCTGTGTGCTTCACCTTATGATGTCAGCTCTTCCTTTCTTGGCTTGCTGGGCTGTGAAGGTTAATTTTATGTGTCAACTTGGCTATGTCACATTCTTGTTTTCAGGTGCTTTGTTTATTTTGTTCTTGCTTATTGGTGCTTTTATTCAGTATTTGAATAGATAATACATTCACATGCTTCAAAAGTCAAAAGTAATAAATAGGTGTACAGTGTCAGTCTCTCTTGCTATTTCTAGTTCCCAGAGGGAGCAACCAGGTTCAGGACCAGGACAAAGAACCAAAGCAGAACAGGAACCAGAAATAACCTAAACAGCAACTACTACTTAGCCATTTGGTCAGTCTGCTGCCCAATGAGTAAACTCCAACAGTTTTCTCCATGCAAGAATCTCCCTTCGACTGTAGCACAGCTATGAGAAAAAGGATTAGCAACCTTCTGCCAAGGGTACCTTGGCTGTATACAGCTGGAGAGAGGTCATTCACCAAAATGAAACAATTGTTATTAGGAAGAATTAGGATGGGAGAATGGCCAATAAACAACAAAAGTGTTCCCTATATAAGCTATGCCTTGTTTTAATTTACATACATAGGTAACAGTGTAACAAAAATAACTCAGGTCAACAATTTAGGTTCAGAATAATTATTTTTCTTTTAAAGGAGATGGATGTTACATTATTCAATTTGGAGAAACACTGTTACAAATCCCTGTTAATGTTTTCCAGCTGCCTTACAATGAAGTCAGCACCTCGCTATGAGAGAACAATAGGTCTGCTGGGCATAACAAAAAGACCCTTTACTGAGTCAGTCATATGTCTTTTAATGGCTATTTATTACCTTAGTTAATTAAAGGCCATAGGTAAGCTTTGCTCTACTAAATATTTAGCTAAAGTCTCTTAGTCATTTTCTATCTGGGTGGAGGGAGTGGTTTGTTTCTTCTAGTTACATCATTACTATTATTATTTATTATAAAGATATTTTGATGTAGAGACATAGTCTTCAGCAAGGAAATCCAACTTTAAGTTAAGCTTTAGAGATAAAGCCAATTTAATAAGTGGCAGGGGAGCAGTTCAGAAAAAAAAATGGTATTAGTACAGGTACAAGAGTGGGAATGTGTATGTCTTTAGGTGAGAATGAAATAGGAAGACTTAGGTGAAGTAAAAGGATGGTGGGACATGACAGGAAGGTTATAGATAGCTTTGACTTGAAGCTAAAGTGTTTGTCCTACAAGGAAATTACTTTTGAACAGAGGCATAAAAATGAAAGCAAGTAATTAAGATTAATTTGGCAAGTGTGTGCAACATGAACTGAAAGAAGAGACAAGTTTTCAGGAAAACAAGTTAGGGGACATTAATTATCCATATATGCTATGATGATATTCCAAGCCAGGAGGAAATTATTGGTTTGCTCTTTTGTTTCCTGCAGCAACCACTAGCTAAATGATACTCCTGTCTGAGTTATGGTACAATGCAATAAATAGTAAATTCTTCCAACAACTTCCTTATTAAATTGATAGTCATAAGTGACTTTTGGTCTCAATAAATTGAGAATTTCTCTTAATATTAATGACATTCTTCATGGTGCTGAAACCTCTTTTAGCTTCCTCTAAATTATCAGCAACTTTATTCAGTTTTTTCTAAGCCTTATAATGCTGTCTAAAGTTATATATATATTATATTTTAGTCATTTAGTGAGTGTTGTAATTTAATTTATCTTTGTCATCAGCCAGAGTTTTGAGAGCCTTAATTGGCCAAGTGTAAGATTCAATAAATCAAACGAACTTAATCTATTAGCTTGTCTCCTGGAATTGCTACTTTGTTTTGTTTCTAAGAGCATATCATTGTTTTAGTAACCTTCTGCTTCATTTTCAGTCTCCTTTAGTTTTACATATCCAGTTCTTTATGGTTAATTGACTTAATCTGACAGCTTTAATCATCATTTCTTTCTTATAAAATTATTATCTGTTAGAATATCATTTGTTAGTTGAATCGCTTTAAATTTTTTACTTTTCAAATATTTATTCCCATTTTGCAATTCCTATTAAGTGACTGTAAAGTTCTGGTAAGATTTACAAGTTACTTTTGCAGATTACCCATAGTACTATCTCCCCACTGAGGTCCATATATCTTCTATTATTCATTATACCAATTCTCAGACATTCAGATATATTTTTCTTTACGTACAGTAATGAAAATAATTCAAAGATAATAAATTGGTCATTCTCTTAAAGCATAGAGTGCTTTATAAAGAATGTACATGATGTGGCAGTTAATGGTGCAAATGATTCCCAGATATCTGTATGAAAAGATGCCCATTAATCAATGATCATGAAACATTCTATACAATTAACTTGAACTAATGGGTTATTAAAATTTATATTACTAATGTTATTGCTTATTGCACTGTATTTTTTAACTACCAGTATAGAGTACAGTAAAATTATGCCACACCACTTGTAAAGTCCAGTATGTCTAATCACATAAAATATGAATTTGCTTTATTATAAGATTAATGAAATAACCCAAGGAAGTCTGCAGTTAGCCAACTGGGGGTTGGAGAGCCAAATGATAATTGTATTATATCTGAACTTAACATTATTATGGTGTCCACTATTATGAGTTTTTTCTGTATTTTAGCCACCAGATATCAGCCCTTCATGTATAGCAATAAAGCCTGTTCCAAGATAATGACAGTGAAAATGGAAAGTAGAGGACAGATAAAAGACATCTCAAAGGACAAAGTTATAGGACTTAGGAGGAGTGAATAGATATAGGAAGCAAGGGTAAGAAATATATCAGACACACTCCTGGATCACTTAAGGAGTAAAGCTGGTGATAGGAAAGGCTGGGGTAGAAGGATTTTATTGCATTATTTGCATTGGTAGAGGGATAGGAAGGAAGGTGTAAGTCAATTTTAATTATGTTATTTCAAGGTGACAACAAAAAACTCAGGTGACTAGGCAGTTAGATACAGAACTTGAGTTTGAGAAAGTGAGGTTTTTGATATAATGATAATCATAGACAAAACAGAGAGTAAACAGTCTGCTTTCAGAATGGAGGAGAATGTTGAATAACAATTACTAAAGAATTAGAGGTAGAACAACCACATTAACATAAAAGCTAACATTTGAAGCTTATGTATCGTTTTATATACATTATATTTAATGGAACCCTTGAGAGGTGGGAGATTAATTTCAAGTAGATTCATTGATTCATAAATATTTATTAAGTGCTATTGGGAATACCAGAGTGAGTAAGTCATAGTACTTGTCCTTAATGAGTTTCGAATCCAATGGGAGAGGCAGACAAGTAAACAAGTAATTAGGGGTCCTGATTCCAGCACTAAGGATACTGTTTAATAATTGGCTGTTTACTTACTGGTTTCCATTACAGAAAAATCACATGAGGTTAAGAGATAGCATCTATCACTCTTATGTCTCAAAAGCCTGGCAAAGGATCTCTAGCACATAGGTACTCAACAAATGAACTAAATGAATAATGGAATAGACTGTCTCAACAATCATGAGTACTGTTTTATTGCAGAGTATAAGGTGTGTAGGAAGATTACAGTGTTAGGAAATATGGGTAGAGTAGTTAAGGTGGGTTGGAGATCTGCCAAAAAAATTACAGGTGGCAGTATTAGGGATTCAAAGAGAATTTAAAACATGAAAATGACAATCAAATTGGCTTTTGGGAAGACAACTTTGGTTGGATGGACCAGTGCTTTCCAAACTTTTAAACACATTTAAGTGTGCATGTATGAGGGGGTACCCCCAAGACCCCAGAATTCATTTATTTAAAAAAATGTGTATTTATTCTTACATGTTTAAACTTCAGTCACTTTCAAAGTACTCTCCATTTGATGCAATACAGCTATCAAGACACTTTTTCTACTGCTCAAAACAGTTGTTGAACCCATCAATTTGTATGCCTTTTACTTCTGCTGCTTTTTGTTTCACCTCTTCCACATCAGGAAAACATTTCCATTTGAAGATTTTTTTTTCACCCAGGGAAACAAACCAAAAATAAAGTTGATTGATGTGAGATTGGGTAAATAGGGAGGGTGGGGCACAGGGGTCATGCCATTTTTTGGTCAGAAACTGCTGAACACTCAGCACAGAGTGAGCAGGTGCATTGTCATGATGCACGTTGTTTGTGGAAATCACCCACCATGAAATGGGCAAATGCATTGAAAGTCTCCAGAAAAAATTCAGGAAAGCCAAACACAGTCTCTCACACCACTAGCTGATACAGTGATGCAGATTTGTGCCTAGAATGCTCACCTAGTGGAGGAAGCCTGTACTAAAAAGGGCCCACCCTCCAGAAGATAATTCTGGTTGTTCTTGGGTCCCCCCTCGTATATGTACAAAGTTACCTCATCCCAGAACTATTGCAAAAGCAAAACAACCCAAATGTCCAAAAGCAGGAGTGGTTAAATAAATGGCATTGCATCCATAAAACTGATTTAGTATAGAGCTGCAGAAACAAATGAGAAAATCTGTGGTTGCCTGGGGCCAAAAAAACTGAAATTTATTAATAAAAAATTGTGTATTTATTTTTACATGTTTAAACTTCACTTTCAGAGTGCTCTCTGATGGAATACACCTATCAAGATGCTTTTCCCACAGCTCAAAACAGTTTTTGAACTTGATTTTGATGCCTTTTAGTGCTTCTGGCATTTGTTTGTTTCACCTCTTCTACATGGGCAAAAACATTTCCCTTTGTGGTTTTTTTCATGGGGGAAACAAAAAAAAGTCTCATGGGACAAGATCAGATGAATAGTGAGGATGAGGCACAGGGGTCCTGCAGATTCTGGTTAAAAACTGCTGGACGCTCAACATGGTGTGGGCAGGTGCACTGTCATGCCACCATTGTTCGTGTAAATCACCCATCATGAAATGGGCAAACGTATTGAAAGAATCTCCAAACAAAATTCACTAAAGCCGAATGCAGCTTCTCACAACAAGACCAGCTGGTACACTGATGCATTCCTAGAACACTTGCCCAGGGGGGAAGCCTATATTACAAAGTGCCTGCCCTCCAGAAGATAATTCTGGTTTCTTGGGGGTCCCCTCTCGTATATGTACAAAGTTACCTCATCTCAAAACCATTGCGAAACCAAAAGGTCAACAACCCAAATGTCCAAAAGTAGGAGTGCTTAAATAAATGACATTACATCCATACAACTGATTTAGTATAGAGCTGCAAAAACAAATGAGGAAATCTGAGGTTGCCTGGAGCCAAAAATCCCAGAATTTATTTATAAAAAAATATGCATTTACTCTTACATGTTTAAACTTCAATCACCTTCAAAGTGTTCTCTGTTTGATGCAATAAAGCTATCAAGACACTTTTTCCACTGCTCAAAACAATTTTTGAACTCGTCAATTTTTATGCCTTTTATTCCTGCTGTTTTTTTTTTTTTTCTCCCCACCTCTTCCATATCAGCAAAGCACTTTCCTTTGAGAACTTTTTTCATTCAGCAAACAAACAAAAAAGTCGACTGGTGCAAATTGGGTGAATAGGGAGGGTGGGGCACAACAGTCATGCTATTTTTGGTCAAACACTGCTGAACATTCAGTTCGGTGTGGGAAGGTGTGTTGTCATGCTGCACATTGTTTGTGTAAGTCACCCATCATGAAATGGGCAAATACATTGAAAGAGTCTCAAAAAAAAAAAATTACTAAAGCGAATGCAGCTTCTCACAATGCCAGCTGATGTAGATGGGTTCTTAGAACACTCACCTAGCAGGGGAAGCCTGTACCACAAAGGGGTACGCCCTCCAGAAGGTAATTCGTTTTTGGGATTTGGTTTTTCTTTTTGTTTGTTTTTATTTTTTTGGTCCCCCTGGTAGAATGGGAGGCTGACTGTACAGAATAGCGAAGTGCTATGACCCATATTCAAAGTCCTAGCTCTGCTCAGTAAATTCTGGAAGAAAAAACACA
Organism: Lyroderma lyra; assembly: GCA_004026885.1. Classification (NCBI taxonomy): domain Eukaryota; kingdom Metazoa; phylum Chordata; class Mammalia; order Chiroptera; family Megadermatidae; genus Lyroderma; species Lyroderma lyra. The sequence goes on along the minus strand of PVJL010004745.1, from coordinate 69,026 downwards.
AAATATCTGGTACCTAATAGGTAGTTCATAAACATACATTTTCTTCCCTTCCTTCCTCTCAGTACACTGATTAAAAAATAGCCAATAGATATAAGGTGAGGGATGAAGTAAGTTCTTCCAGAACCAGAAAGAGAATGAACAGGAGCCCTTGTTTTTGAGATGAAAGGCAGACTATTTGAAGACAGACCTAAAGAAGTAGAGGGGAAGACATTTAGGAGTTTACATTTAATGCAGGAAGAGTGGAGGAGAAGCAAGGGACTTTAGATTGACAAAATTGCAATCTCCATCAGAATTAGTTGAAAAGTAAAAGGGCTGTAATAGGTTAACTTGTAATGGCTATAACAGTTTTGAAAATGTCCCCCAGCAGCACTTAGTGACATGGGAGGAGCAAACACTGTGTTTGTTTGGATTCATCCAGGATTGGCAACTGGCAGAAGGAGAGGGGCCTAAGAAAAGGAGGCAAGTGATCTGAGGAAGCTCTTGAAAGGCTCCCTGGAGTGAACGACTGACTACAGAGTACAGGATTGGGAGGGACGGAAGGCAAGTTAGGGAGGTGACACAGTGGAACAGAGGAGAGCTGATGGATTTAAAGTCTTGCTGAGGTGAGAAAGTAATTTATGGCAACATATCCAGCCTTTATTCTTTTGATTTTGGCAAATAAGTATTTTTGAAGCTTCACAGACTAGAAAATATGAAAATGTTTTAAAATAACCTATCTTCTAAATGACAAAATCCAAGTCTTACTTGATTTACAAGATACTCCTTTATGCAGAAAAAATGACTACTTTAAAATCTAAGTAGAGTTCCCTGGTGGTGTAGTGGCTAAGGCTTCGGTGCTGTCAACGCTGCGGCCTGGGTTCGATTCCCAGTCAGGGAACTACCCACATAGAAAAAAAAAAAAGTAAAATCTAAGTAGATAAAGCAATACATTAGATTGAAACTACTCATTATATTCTGATTTTCTGTGCTAACAACTGTGACTTTAGTCTAAGTGAAAAGAATAAATTTTTGATTATTCAGTAGATAAAATGACTCCTTTAACAAGTCTCAAATTCAATGTGAGTCATTTCTGTCCCTGACAAAAGCAAGATAAAAATGACAAAAAAAAAAAAAAAAAGAAAAGAAAAGAAAAAAGAAAAATGAATAGTACCAGGATAGAATTAATTTGATTAGGCAAGACATAATCTACTTAAGCAATCTTTACCTTAAATCTTCTGTCTATATAGTTAGAATTATAACTTTTCTGAATAATCATTAAGCTTTTCTTTTTTGTAAGTGATAGGTCCATAAGGACAAAATTCAAATTATCATAGTGTAGCAAAGATATCCATGATTCAAAGAGGTTTCCTTATATCAATTACAATGGAAAATTCAAATTACCTTAAATGTTAGTAAAGGCATATCCAACTTTTCAAAAAGATTTGAGTGCTTTGGTGACTTTCTCCTACAGGTGCTGGTGATTAGATGTGAGATAACATACTATAGAACCAACCAAGTAGAATGCAACATTTCTGAGAAATATAAACTTTCATTTTGAGATTCAGTAATACTTCTAATACAGGAAGCAGGGTCTCTTTTCTATCTCTTGGGGCACTGATGGCTTCAGGGGCATAGGGCTGGAAATGACACAGAAGCGACAGCCAAAATTAAGGCACTATAAAGCTAATTGGGGACAGATAGTGTAGCCTTTGGCTACTTTTCAGGAAGGCATAGTTCTCAGGTTAACACTTTCCTATTAAAGATGCCTACTTCCCTTTCCATTCAAACACTAACTGCCTTCAAGGGGAGTAGGGGTTGGAAGGAAAAGGGCATTTCCCCTGCTTTTGCACTTGAGGTGAACAAACAGCTCTTCTGACTTTACTGATGGGAAAATATAAAAAGTTTTAAAGGCTCCTTAAATTACTTTTCCATGTACTTTTTTTCTTCCCAAATGGAAAACTGTTGTACCGATACTAATCCATTTTGGGGCATTGGTTAAATTAGAAATTTGGGCTAGTATGTAAAAGGAGACTCCTCTGCTAAAAAGCATAATTTGCTGGGTAGGGAGAGGGGAAAAGGAAGAGGGTAAGAAAAAGGACCAGAGTGCTTACTGTTTATTATTGTCAGTTTTCTCATGGAAGACTTCAGTGAAGGAGTTTCCAGGGAGGGGACTGATTCAACATTTAGAAAGAAAGACAAGTTTCTTTGGTCTTTGGGCCAGCTAGCTAACAGAAATTGGTCCCAAGTGCTAACTGGGTTGGAACTGGGGTAGATGAATTGGGAACTGCCTATAGAGTATAGTTAGGAAGTATCTGGATAAAAATTTCTGGAAGCAGAAATGGACAGAATCTTTATTGAAATAATCAACCGTATTCATGGCATAGTTGGCCACAGGAGCCAACACAGCATATTGTGACATTCAAATCAGACCTATTTAAATGAAGGTCCTTTTGACTCCTTCAACTTTGTAATACAATGATTATCTATAGTGTTATAAATTGAAACAATTTCACATCTACATCACCTGTTCACTCAGTTTTTGGAGACAAACGGCTTGGGCCAAATTTTTAAAAAGATAATAGGCAAAAGGAAAAATGTAATCAACTAAAATAAGCTCTCAGGCTTAATCAAGAATGGCTTAATATTATTCATTCTCTTCTTTGAACATTTTACTCAATTGATTTATCAGAGCTACTAGCTCTGGGTTCCCACCAAGTGCATCAATTTGTTTATAGGCTTTAGATTCAAGCTCTTTAAGAGTATTCCGGGTGTATTCAAAAGAACCTACATTCTCAAGATAATGTACACAGTATTTTTTAATATCTATGTTTTCGGTTCTCTGGCGCAAGATACTCTGCACCTGGGTGTTTTCAGGCCTCGACCAAATAGCATGAATAGTAGGGAATGAGAACTTTCCCTCTGTTAGATCTTCACAAAAGCTTTTATTTTCACTATACTCTTTGGAGTTTAGATTAGCATAATCATCCCTAATTTGGAAAAAGAGCCCAAGTGTATCAAGTAGTGGCTTTAAATTTTCTTTGTAATCAGAGAACAACTGCATGAGGCCTACTGCTAATCCAAAGAGTCCACCTGTCTTCTGCAGCACCATGGCTTTATATTCCTCTTCTGTGGGACACGTGTAGTTATCCCTCCAATAAATATCTAGGCCTTGTCCCTCATGGAGTTCCAAAAGCTGGCGGGTAAAAAGCTTTACTGCATCTGGCTGATTAAGGGTTAAGACTTTCTCTAGGCCAAGAAAATATACATAATTGGCAGAATTGATGACAGATGGAATTCCATAGATGCTGTGTGCCACTGGAAAGCCACGTCGGAGTTTTGAGTTGTCTTCAATATCATCGATGAGTAAACTGGCATTATGCAACATTTCCGTCACTTCAATGATAATCTAACAACAAAAAAAATTGATAATTTTTTTCATATTTGATCTAAAATAGCTTATAAATATCACATTAACAGACGATGAGGGTCTTAGGTATCTTTGTAAAACTAATAATTATTTAGCAACCCCAATATAAAATAATACTCATATATTGCATGAGAATTAAATGGAATTAAGAGCTCAGAATATTTTTACGTGACATTTATTAATTTCTTGGGGATTAAGAACAAGGTTAGAATTGCCTAAATACCTGTAGCTTGTCTTCAGGAACTTTTAGCCAATGATTAAATGCCTGTGAAAGTTTGGTTCTCACTTGTTTACCTGCAATTAAATAATCAAATTTGGTAATAAAATTACTATTTTAATTGTAAAAAACATTCAGAAACTTCCTCTAAAACAGATTTGACTTGGTAAATTCAGCCCCATCAATCCATTTCCCAGTGCAGAAAGCCCGTGTTCCACTGCTGGGCCCCTACTGGTCCGTGCTGTCAAAATTCGTATCCTGTAACACACAACTTTAAGATGATAGCAGGCAAAAGGGATTAAAGTCTTTCATGGCCCATTAGCAAGCCCACTACTTTCATCTTAAAATGTATCAGCAATTTCAGAATGAAATGGGGGGTTTTAGGAATTATGATCTAATTTCTTTCTTTTGTGAAAAGGAAGCCAATCTAGTTAGTGAGAGTTAATTAGCATCGTCCATTTCAGAGAACATATTCAGACAACATAGGTATTTTTAATGAAATGTACTTTGCTATTGAATTACCTCAAAAAATTATCTACCATTCCTTTAAATTGAGGTTTTAGAAACTAGACAGTTTTGCATCTTTCCTATCAATAAGTGAACCTCCATAGCCTGAAGTATTCCCTTTTAATATCAAGAGTTTTACTAGGGCCACTAGTTTTTCAATATTATCTTTTTCTTACAGAAAGCTCAAGAGAGGTCTTTGGGTAGTAGTTATGATCAGAGGTTCTTTTAGCCCATATATAAAGGAATGGAAGACAAAAACCACAACCAGTTCATTTAACAAAATGTTCTATATGCTTGCTGCTAAAATGCATGCATAGATGGAATTCCATAGGTTTCAGGAAAATAGTTACATAAAAAGTTTCAGTAAACAAAAACAGTATTTTCTAAATCTTATCTGTTTTCTCTGCAGCCATTACCCAAACAAATGAATACACAAACTGCCATCACATCCAAACAGGACAAAGTTTCACTTTCTGTGAGAATTCTAAAAGAGAAGGATCTCTAGGATTCAAGAAGCAGTATCTTCTGCCTACTAACCCTTAAGGTGAACATGGTCTGGGAGCAATTATGTACTTTGTATGTTCTACCCACTCCCCAGTTTAACAGAGATCAATCTGGGCCATACTTAAAATGCAGAAGTGTGGTAAGAAACCCGTATCACTTTTAACAAACAAGTTTAGATGAAGAGCACAGAATCAAAGTGGAGCTATACTTTTCCTTTTACTTCAGAATGTATGCAGAAAACAGACAATGGTTTAACTTTCAGGTATTGCAGTTTTGTTTTGTTTTTGGTTGGTTCCCTTACCGGGAGGTGAACGCAGGCTGCGGTGGTGAGAGCACTGAAACCTAGTTACTCAGCCACCGGGGAACCAGGTATTGCAGTTTTAATACTTTCTCTAACTAGATTCTAGGGTCTTGCTTGATACTTTTCAGTCCCAAAGTAGTTTCTAATAGGGGCTATTCACAGAGATCCCTCAATAGTAAACAATAATTATTGTTTCCTTTATAAGATCTCAACATTACTAACTCCCTGTCTGCAGCCCCTCCCAACTCCGCCCTTGAACCTATACCGGGAAAAACAGCAAACATAAATAAAAGTCATTCTACTTCACTGATTTCAGAAAATCCTAATATCAATAATTAATAATTATAACCTATTATCAGCAATAACAACTTTATAACAGAATAGATGGTCTGGTCCACTTTTAAGTCACTTTAATAGCTCTGAAGCTCTCTGAGAAATAGATGCATGATGCAATTTATTTCTTTAGGAAAATCTTTTGAGGTTATATTCTAACTTGGATACAAGAGTACATTTGATAAAATGAAGATGTGATACCTAATTAGAGTTTTAGATATGTAATCTAATGGCTTAAAATGTATTACTTGTAGAAAATGAGGGTTAAAGTGTTACAGAAGAAGTACATAGGTAACCACAGGCAGTCCTTGCTTTGCACGGTAGTAGTGTCTGGAGTGGGAGACACTCTTTACACTCCTGTCAGCAATAACTGGCATGTTTTGCAGCAGCCCAGTTCCAGCTTGTGTTTACCAACTTATTACAAAAGAAGTGCATCAACAGATGGGCAGAATGCAGAAGAAAGTGTCACATTTCCCAAACAAAACCCTGAAATAAGTGATGTTACTAGCTACAGAATAAATGTCACTTAAAAGCAATCTCAGGGTTTTTTCTTAAATAGCAGGCAACGTTCCCTTTGCATTCTCCATTTCTGTTTTCCCTCCCTTTTGAAGCATACATTAGCAGGTGTGAGTCCATTAGGGCCTGCCAGAATAAAATACTACTACTCACAATGGTTTCCAAGGTGTAGCTGAGGAGGTACCAAACTTCTGACTTTTGATAATCATATTTATTGTCCCCAGGCTCATGAAGAATAGAAATGCACATACTGCCATTGAGGTATGCACTTTAGAACAGAGGTAAGTGTTTATTGTGATTGAGTTGAAAATATCATTATAGTTTAGCCACATTATGGGCTAAGTAGGTTTTCATGGTTGTCAACAGATCACCTTCTATATTATTTCTATGAGAAAGAGCATTCCAAGTTCCAAGTAACTGCTTTGCAAATAAATTTTTATTAAAAGAATCCACACTTATTATATGTATAAATTTTTACTAGTATCATTTTTCTAGACAAAGTTAAAAAATAGCAAATTAAAACATGTACACACACATAAACATAATGAGGCAGGTGTAACTGTAGAAAGGCATGTCCAGGTGACTTGTCTTTATACAGGAGTAATGTGAGCTATGCTTTCAAGGAATGTGAATTACATGCATTACTGTTTGATTCTTAAAGGAACTAGTACTGTAGAAACTGCAGTGTGTGTGTGTGTATTGGAAAACATGACCATTGGAATGTGGGGCATCTACAAAGAATAAAACTTCCAATGAAATATTCAAATGTTTTAAGTATTTTTATTTTTTTAAGTAGGTTATATAATTGGGTATTTTTAAAAGGGTACCTCAAAAACGTCCCTCTTAAGAACAAAGAACTATGAAGTTCTATTTAATACTTTCCTCATAAGTATCACCTTAAATAAAAGATCTCAAGAGCTGACAAGTCTAACCTTCTTTGTATGCTAACATCTGAATGACCACCACTCTAAAAATGACCCTACATGGATGTAACTGAACTGCTACCTGGTAACTGAAGTAAGTACTTATAGGGTTCTAGAAGAATTCTTTGGACTGTTTCTTGCGTCTTCTCCATTGTTTTTGAATTTGAAAGCTGATCTGTTAAAAAGGAGAAACATAAACATCTTATTAACAAAATTATCTTTAAGTGCCAAAATACAAAGGAATTTGTACCTCAAGGTGTTTTTGCAAAGACAGACTTTTAATTTCATTTTAAAATAAAATTCTGTATGTATGAAATCTTGAAAACATTATGCTAAATGAAAGAAGCCGATCACAAAAGATACACATTGTATGATTCCATTTACACCATGGTATCCAACCTTTTGGCTTCCCTGGGCCACACTGGAAGAATTGTCTTGAGCCACATATAAAATACACTAACACTGATGATAGTTGATGAGCTAAAAAAAGTGCATGCATAATTTTTGCAATGTTTTAAGAAAGTTTTTGAATTTGTGTTGGGCCCCATTCAAAGTGGTCCTGGGCCACATGCAGCCCATGGACCACTGGTTGGACAAGCTAGATTTATATGAAATATTCAGAACAGGCAGATCTATAGAGACAGAAAGCAGATTAATAATTGTCTAGGGCTGGAGTAGGGGGAATAAAGAGGAACTACTAATGAGTTCAGAGTTTCTTTTTGGAGGCACCCAAATGTTCTAAATTTATTGTAGTGATAGTTGCACAACCCTGTGAGTATACTAAATTGTACACTTTAAATGGGTGAAGTATATAATATATAAATTATATCTCATTAAAAAAGGAAAGTTTTCATCAAGTGATTGGTTCAAGCATTCACCTGGATTTTAAGTTACAAAACGTATGTTGTAAAACTTTTACTACAAAACTTATACTAAGCCTTTCCTACTCAACCATAAAAGCCTTCAATTATTGATATCAAATCAATGTTAAACCCACTAGATACATCTATATTTGATTACATAAATTTATAAACATACTTTTTTCTATGAGCATAGATGAACTAGAAAGTTTTATATACTTAAAATTTAAGGGAAAAATTTCTCTCCTATATTTTCTCTACAGTCAATCCATTTTAGAGATTCTGATTTAAGACATGCATGAATTTGAATGCAATTATATTATTTAAAAAATTCCCCTGTAGTGACTTACTATTCTTATTTTACATTTACTTCAATTATTTCCTCAAATATCACTCATGGCCTTTTTAGAATTCTCCTTTACTGTTGAATCTTTACCTCTTGCTGTGTAAATATCTATTGCTATTTTCATTTGTTATTATATTAGGAAGTAATGACATCTTTGGCACTTTTTAGGAGGTTTTCCCCTTTATCTGCTTTCTTTTGTTTTTTGGGGCAATGATTTGGTCTCTAGGATCATGAACCTAAAAGGACTGAAAATTGTGTTTTTGTAGTCTACTCATGAGTATATAGAAAAAAGAATCATAAAAAAAAAAAAATCAGCACTCCATCAAAGGAAATCTTAGTAATGACTTAAAAGAGAAAAACATTCCATATAGAAAATTTTTATATCTGTCTTGACCAATAATTAACACTAAGTACATAGGTAAATAAAGTTCATAAAATATTTTGAAATAATCTAAAAACCAGTTTACTAGCTTAATTATCTATATTGCTTAAGCTTTGACATAGGTTATCTCATTCTTAAGAGATTAATAAGGAACAGGAAGAATAATTGCTTATGTAAAATATTATTATTGAACAGATATAATGGTAGAATAACAAAAAGCATCTCTTATACATTTTTCTCTATTTTTTTTTTTTTTTTTTTTTGCCTTTTGGTATGTGGGTAGCTCCCTGGCTGGGAATCGAACCCAGGCTGCAGCACTGACAGCACCAGCGCCAAAGCCTTAAGCCACTACACCATCAGGGAACTCCCCATTTTTCTCTATTTAAACCAGTTTGTAGCCATCTATTGCCAAGTAGGTTGAGAGCAAAAATGATGTCTATATTTTTCAAAGCCTCCAGAATACATATGACTTAAAACTCACTGAGACCAACTTTCAACAATTCTTTTGTCTCTGGATCAATAACAAGTAACTATTGTAAAGAAATCAGAGCTAACCTGTTTCAATTCTTAGCACTTTTTGTTGATTTTTTTTCACTTAAAGTGGTAGTTATACAATTTTTAAAATTATTCTTTCCTTTGCTCACTCAGGTAAGTTTAAGAAGACTCACTTAACAAATAGGTGAATGGATGTTCCTTTCCCAGTGGATTGTTTATATATAAGTATACTCAACAGTGGGAAATTAGGAACCCCAGTTTTCTAGGTATTGAAACCCGCTCTGTTTTGTCTTCTTAAGAGATTACGACACCGATGTCTAACCTTTTGGCTTCCCTGGGCCACAATGGAAGAATTGTCTTGGGCCACACAACACACTACCATTAGATAACTGATGAGCTAAAAAGAAGGTTGCAAAAACATCTCATAATGTTTTCAGAATGTGTGTTGGGCCACACTGAAAGCCGTCCTGGGCTGCAGGTTGGACATGCCTAATCTAAGAGGTTCTACATGCTGGGTTATGTTCTGACTGCCTTTTTTTTTTTTTTTTTTTAACTCAAAGGACTCCAGTTTATCACTGCTGGAAATTTCACCTATCTTGTACTAGACTTAAATGTAAAGAGGCATCAGTGTTACGTGAACTCTATTTTTAGACTGAGTAACAGCTACAGAATGTCTGTCTGAAACTGCTCACTTTCAACACTAAAACTGCCTTAAATTTTTTCAGATGGTTGAACAAATAAAAAAAATAAAAAAGAGATTCTCTTCTCCATGTGACTACCGCAATGACTTCCTAGTAGGACTCTGCATTAGCCAGTGATCTTTGCAAAATTCAAATTTGCAAAACAGAGTCCCTAGCTCTCTTCCGAATGCGCAAAACTCATTAACAAAGTGTGTAAGGTTCTATGTCCCTCCCCCACTCAATTCCCCACATCCCTCCAACTTCAGTTCCTCATACTGTAAAGCTCCCTTTTGACACATGGCTTTCCAACATGTTATTCTTTCTGTCTAGAATGTTCTTTCCTTAGTTAACTCCTGTTAACCCTTCAACTCTCGGGTCGATCCTTAATTGCTCCGGAAAGCCTTCTCTTAACTTCCTAAGTCAAATTCCCTATCTCAAATTCTACTATCACCATATAACTCTTTGTAGCACTCACCGCTGTCGCAACTTCATACTCGCTGTGTTCATCTTATTTAATATCCATCTGTCTAGCTAGGCTTAGAGGTCCACGAAGGCAGAGACCACACCAGTTCTTCCACTTGGTAGGTGCTCACTAAATATGTTAAGGAATAAACGCACCGAAAGTGCCTTCTACCGTTTAGAGGTACCAGGGCACACACTTACAATAATATCAAGGAAAGGGTCTGGTTTCAGAATTGCTAAATACACACATACAAATGCAAGTGCAGCTGTGAGGCGCAGTAAAATCTTCCGACTCAAACTCCGGGAGATGATGAGTCTGGAGAAAACCGCTTGAGAGGTGCGAGCAGAGGATTTAAACAACTCCGAGGTCGATATTTAATAGCGACTTGACAGAGCGCCTCCAATGCCCACTGTTAACAGACTCCCAGGGTTCGCGAGGCTCCCGCCTCCTCTCCGGCCAGACATCCCTTTCTGCCCCGCTAGGTCCCCACCCTTCCTGCTCCTCCGCTTCTCTAGCAAGGGGACGGAAAGTTCCTACACAATCCGGTTCAGCATCCGGGTCCTCACCCTCCTTCTTTCTTTCCTCCAGGCCCCGCCCTCCTCCCCATCCGGGTCCCCCCAGCCGCCACCACAGCCGCTCACGGTTCAGCGATGAGATCACAGGTTTCGTGCCGCCGGTTCGGGAGCGGTAATACCCAGTGTCAACTTCCCACTTTATAGTTCATACCAAGGCTCCTCCCAAAGCCTACATGAATCCTCCCACCTACTTCATCCCAGAACTCTCCGCTCTCCTCAGCCGCCAGCGACACCGCATTACTCGATGCAAGAAAATGCGCCATCCTGGTCACACTGCGCAGGCGTCGTTGCCGCCTCCCCCACTGCTTTGTCGCCCCTCCCCTTCCCCCCCTTGGTCTCACGCAGGTATGGGGCATTGTGGGTCTTGTAGTTCTCCTGGGCAAGGTCTCGCGCACTGGGTCCCGCAGGTTGCACAACATTTCCCGGAAAGCTTTGCGGGGTAACTTTCTGTTTCCATAGAATTGGTGGGAAAATGGCGTCGTTGTTTGTATCCCGAGGGCCAATAAGAACAGGGTGTAGGCGGGTTTTCAAAAACGCTAGCCAATCCGAGGTTGTCTAAGAGGCCATCCGGGCAAGAGGTAGGGGAGGGGAAACAGCTTAGGGGAGGGCAGAGCGGAGAGAAGGGGGGAACTCGGGGTGGAGGGGGAGAGATGTTTGCCCGTCAGTCGAGTCCGAAGTGAGGAGCTCGGGCGCCAGAGCGGAGGAGACTCTTGATCTTAGCTTGCCTCCTCCACGGGCAGCTCCTGCACCTTTGCCTGGAGGGAGCCGCAGAGGGTCTGTGGTCACCGTCCTCTGGAGGGCAGCGCGACGGGAGCCCGGACTCCGGTCCGGGAGGATTTTTCGTCGTCCCCCTCCCCCCAGCTAGTGAGCCCAAGCGGCCGCCAAACAAAGGTACCAGTCGCCGCCGCGGGAGGAGGAGCCGGAGCTTCAGCCTCGGCTGCCGCTGGACCCGCCACCCTTCTCCCCCATCTCTCCCCCGGGCCTGCTGGTTTTGGGGGGGAGTCGGGGAGGGGACTCTGGACACGCAGCGTTCGCCTCCCGGGAAGGTAGGGGGCATTTCTGTAGCTTTCGCGGGCTCGTCAGGGTTCCTTTAGGGAGTCCCGGGGCCCGGCCGATGAGTGGGGAGAATCGCCGTGGTGGGCTCACTGGGTGCCCCAATTCAGGGGCTTCATACCCGGAGTTCCCTTCCCCGGCGAAAGCCCTAGCTCGGCGGCCGCGCTCTCGGTTCCTCAGGGCCGCGGGGGGCCCACAAACGTTGGTGCTGTGCTGTCTCCCGGTCCTCTTGTCCCGGTTCCCTGTCCCCGCGGCCAGCAGTGGTGTCTAATCCGTTTGTGTTTGCACGTCTCGGAATGGGACGTGGGCAGAGGCCCCGGCAGGTCTGTCCTACGGCGGCTCCCCGGGCCTCGTAAGCCGCTGCCTACTGGGACGCGGGTCGCGCCGAGGCCCGGCCGGACCCGGCTTGTTGTGAGTTTCTTCTCTGACAGAAATGGCGTCATTGTCGGAGACGGGAAACTCCGCCGGGTCCCGACAATGGGGACGCAAAGCTGCGGAGCTGTTTGAGTGGCGGGGTGTGCGGGGTGGCCAGGCCAGAGGGAGCCCAAACTGCGTTTCGCGGTTTGACGGTCTTTCTTGGCTTCTCCGCCTCCGCCTGCGCAGGGGTTGCTTGTGGTGTTGACTGGGTGTCTTTTGTTTCCTCTCCAGGTGCAGGTGAATCTGGTGTTTTTGAGGGAATCGCGGTCCCGGAGTCATCATGAAGGTAAGATTATCTACAGAAAAAACGAACCTCTGGGGTTGTAGATTCAGGAAATGGGGGCTGGTTCGAGGTAGTGGGGCCTCCGAGTGTTGCCGAGGTAGTTGTGCTTGGTGGCTGGGTACCGAACCCTTCCCTGGGAGACGATGGGGTCAGCTTGTGTGGGTATGTATCTGTGGGCTATGTGCTGTGAAGTTGGAGCCAGTTACAGGATATCGTATTGAGGATCATTTTCCCGTATAGGACGTCTCTTTTTGCAGAGAGTTAGAGAAATAACTGCATGCATTAGAGTATCTTAAAAGGTGAAACAGAAAAAGCAGGTCACGTAATCTGACTCTAGAACCTGAACTGTATTGTGATTCTATCTGTTACACTGAAGAAAGAAGTGTTATTTATTGTGTTGACAGTACTGTGAATTTTTAGCAAAGACGCATTTGATTAGCCATGAAAATAATCTTAATTGAAAGATTTTGAAAAGGAATTTTGATGATTTTTACACAGCTGCTATCTTTACACAAGAGATAGCAGTTCTTTGTATTATCATGTGTTTTTCTTTATTGGTCTGTTTGGTCTGTGAATTGCCAGATGCTGTATTGTATTGTGATAAAACTGATGTGGAAAACCAATGGCCAGGTTCCTCTTAAATATAAACATGTTAACTGAAGAGAGGATATTATCTAAAAAGTATAATTTACTTAACCAGTGAAAGAAATTATAGCAATAGAAGTAAAGTGCAAGCTGTTTTCTCACTTCAGAAAATATATAATTGAATGCTATCGTATTTTTAAAGGCACTCTAGAATAAAGCCTTAGGTTTATGGAATGTCTGAATTCAACTTGTGGAACTTAGAGACTAGCAGGTATTTTTCATCCATTACAAATTAAGAAGTGCTTGAAAAGGATAAGAGTGTGTGTTCACAAGTATAGAAATGCAACGGATAGTATGTTAAAATGTAAATGTCATCTACTTTCTGACAGTTCCTTAGAACTATATTTAAACAAATTAACTTCACTTTTCTTCAGAATCAAGCCTGCTTTTATAGTACTACAGCCACATTAAAATTTGTAGTGCTTGTGTTTATGGAAGAAAGTAAAAGCTGTGGCTACTCAAATGTTTATCGGCTGAATATGAATGTAATCATATTCAGTCCATTTTTTTTAGGTTTTTTTCCTCTTGGATTTGGGGTGTCATAAACTACCTGATACATTTATATCTGCTGAATTTTTGCCTCACCTTCATATAAATGAAAAATACTACCAGTGATGTCTCAGAAATGAATTCTTTCTGTTAGGCACAGATGTTAGCTGTATGTAACTCCTGTGACCTGTGTAGAACAGTGACAAGGAGTTTATTAGGGAAAACATATCTTTCTTGGCATTGGACAACAATTTCTTGAAAAAAATTGTTGGGTTAAATGATATATAATGGATTCAGAAGCCGAATATTACAGGATTTCATTGGGAGTGAATGTTGTAATCTATCACCATTTCTAATGTAGTGCCTGGTACATCTAACGTTTGGTTGAAATGTAGTAAGTTGAAAGTCTTTTTTATTTAAGTTTTCTTTTCTTTCATTCATTTTCTTCTTTTTGTTTTTTCCAACTTGTCTGTTTAAAAAATGAGAGTACACTGGAAACTTTAGCCTTAAAAGTTTTATAGTAGTATTAGGCAAATTTAAGTTTGAGTATCATTTTAGAACTACTAATTTTAAATGCTCAGCATTTCCATTATTGCTGCCTTTAAAAAAGTATTAATATGTTGAAAGGAAAGAGTTATGAAAATAAATTTCTAATTTTACACAAGAAGAACTTCCTGTTATTGTAAGTATGGTAAGTCTTTCTCTTAGGGAATCTACTAGTAATGAGTGGTACTAAAAATTTAGCTTATTTCTTTTAAGTTAATTTCTTTTGTGGTGAAAGTTGAGTGGCTGCCCATGATTGATGTTTTGCTTTAACAAAATTGCAATTCAAAAAATATTTAGTATTGATGATTATATTGGGCTTAAATTTTCTTTTTATGTTCCAGTTTCTATATTATAATGACAGCTGAGCTATAGAAGGATTTATGCCATTTATCTGATCTTACCAAACATATTTGTACTTTGAAGCAAGCTTTTAAGTTTGTATTACCTGTCTTATTAGTCACAAGAAATTTTTAAATTTTATTGAGTGACAGTTTGTCAAGGTAATTGAAAAAGTGTTTAGTAATAGTCTTTTGGTTGTTGCTTTAAATCCCAAAATAAAGAAAAATGTGTACATCATCTTTGGTGTTAATATGTTTTGGAAGCAATTTCCCTGTAGTACTTAAGTACCTTCAAGATTTATCTAAGTAGAGCCCCTTTATTGATTGTTATACTCAATCTTGTGATACTTCTTCCCAGTGCGTTGAGAAATCTAACGCAATAGCTATTTTGTACTGTAACATAGATCATGTTGTTGGTATTATGTTGAGTTTATTTTCCATACTTTTGATAGACCTTTCAATGCCAGTGGTAGCACATTATCAGGAAATGATAGATTATTAAACTTTCTAAATAATTCTAAGACTTAATTATGTCAGATCATTTTCTGCATTTTTCCTAAATCGTATTACTAACATCTCATTACACTGCTGTAAATTTTTAAGTGAAATAGGCTGGCTAAGCTAGACATTTCAGAATCTTTAGAGGATAAATGATTTAGGTGGTTGTACTTAAAATTTTGGGAGGTGGGATTTTTCAGGTGTATCATTCTCCAGTAATCTCTGGCTTAGATCACCTACAAATAATGGGTTGATTACAAATGCCTTTTTAATGCTGTTTGCTTGTGTGTAAGTTCTCCTTACCTCTTCTTCCATTCCTCCTTCCTGTCTCTCCTCCTTTTTCTTCCTCTCTTTTTCCCTCTCCCTTTCCTCCCTCTCCCTGTTCCTTTCCTTCTATCTCCCCACTCCCATTTCATAAATCATTGATTTAACAACCCCTTCCATGTGTCAGGCAGTGCAGAATGAAGGTGAATAAACTATCAGACTAGTTCTCAGGGAACTCACAATTTAGGAGCTCACAGAGAAAAGGAAAACATATTGCATATTGAGTTATAAGAGTATTGATTGCAATATATTGTATTTGTGATAAGTGCTATGGGAGGACAGAAGAGAACATCTGAATCAGAAAGCCATAGAAAGTCCTCTGGTGGAATTGATACCTAAGCTGAAAGTTATAGTTTTTACTAAGCAAAGGCGCGTAGAAAAGAGTGTTTCAGACACAGAGGAAACAACTTTGGAAAATAAAAGGAAAAAAACCAAGATGATGTATTTGGAAACTAAGTAGTTGATTGTGGCTGGATTAATTTAAAGCATGGTATATATATTGAGGGTTGGAATAGGATGGGTGATGGGAGATGAGGCTAAAATAAGGAGTTGAAAATTTTCTTGAAATCTATATGGAACTGAAGGTTTTTAAGAGGGTGTAGAGTTGTTGGACTTGTCTTATAGTAAGAGAGATCACTTTGGTAGTATTACAGTGAATACATCAGAAGGGAGATCTGAATAGAAGATCTTGAAATTCCAGGTGAGACTCTCAAGTAAGAAGTAAGGGCCTGAACGAATGTACTGGGAGTAGAGCATAGGAGTTAGATCTGAGATATCTAGGACGTTAAGACCTGACAACTCATCCTGGAATAGGACGAAGGTGGAGGTTTGTTGGAGCATGACATGCATGTTATTGTCATCTGGAGCATGTTACTGGAGTAAAGATGAATAAGATTTTGAGTATGTAAAGGACCTGTAGGATTTCCGCATCCAAGTGGATCTACTTACTATGATGTAAGATAAGAGAGCAGGTAGGATGGAAAGAAATCAGAGGTGTGGTTTATCCAGTGTGAATGTTACCTCATAGTTAATATTTAACTATAATATTTGAAGGGATTTAGATCTGTAATATTGCAAATGTAGTTTGTCCTATAAATTTGTGGTCTTTTTGATGAAAGGTAATTCTGTAAAATATTGACATGCTTTCTGTCCATATTGCTAACTCTTTCCTTATTGTAATTTTAAAAAGTATGCTAGTTGACTACACATTTAACTGAAAAATATATTTTTGCTAACTTGGCCTGTAAATTCAGTTATTTAAGAGATAATTGTGTACCTTCCTTATATCAGACATGATTCTAGGTATCGAAGATAACAGCAGTGAACAAAACAAAGAGTTCCTAACCCTGTGGAGTTTACTTTCTATTAGGGTAGACATAGACCAAACAAAAAAATATGTTAAGGCTATGAAGAAAATAAAGCAGACTCAAGATAAGAGGTTAGAATGACAGAGGTTGTTACTTTAGATTAGATGTAATGCAGGGCCTGTTCGAGGAGATGACATTTAAGCATCATGTGAAACAAATGATATACTGAGCCAATCAGTTGTCTGTAGGAAGAGCATTCCAGGCAGAAAATACAAGTGCAAAGGCCCTGGGGAGGATTAAGTTTGGCCTGTTTGACTTTGGCATATTTAAGGGAAAAGAAGGCCTGAAGGGCTGGAGTGGTAGGAGATGAAGCTAGAGAGGTCATAGGGCCAATACACTGTACGGTCTTGTGGGCCATGGTAAGACCTTGGAGTAAAATCTGAATGTTAAGAAGTCATTGAAGAGTTTGAGCAAGAGAGTGAAATGATCTGATACACATTTTCAGGAAGAACAGTAACTGCTGTTTAGAGAGACAGCTAGGAGCAAGAGTGGAAGGAGGAGATGAGTCACAAGGCTACCAGGTTAGTTCTGGTGAGAGAGGTGGTGGATCAGGAGAGGGATGTAGGTGTATAGAAGGTGGATTGATGATAAAGTTTGAATGTATTAGGTATGAGGAAAAGTTCTGCTTGCTACTACTTATAGGTGATAATCTCCCTCCCAACTTTAAGAAAGTCTGCTATAGTCAGTTGGTGGATGGGAGTCTTAAAACTGAGAACAGCCAAGCAGCTATTCTAGCTCTTCGCCTTCCCTTATTAGTGGTGAGCAGTGAACATTCAGCTGAGCAATCCTTTCCCGTTTATTGGGGTTTGTTTTTGAATTTTAGAAAACAAGGTAAAATTCACTTTTTTAAAGTGTACAGTTCAGTATTTGTGCTTAGTATTTTCACAAGATTTTGCATCCATTACTATTATCTAAATCCAGAATATTTTTATCTCCCCAAAGGAAACCCCATTAGCAGTCCCTCCCTGTTCTCCCTTTCCTCCTTTCCTCCCCTGGCAATCACTAGTCTACTTTCTGTCTCTAAGGACTTGCCTGTTCTGGATATTTCCTGTTAATGGAATCACATAGCATGTATCTCTTATGTGTCTGACTCCTTTCACTTAGCATAGTATTTTTTAGATTCATTCACTTTTGTAGTATATGTCAATACTTCATTCCTTTTTATTGCTGAGTAATATTCTATATTACTGATATACCACTTTTGTTAATTCATTTATTAGTTGGTGGACATGTGAATCATTTCTACTTTTTGCCTATGAATAATGCTGCTATGAACATTTGTATACAAAGTTTTGTATGAATATACATGTTTTAGTTTTTTTTGGGTTCTAGGAATGGACCTTTCGGTTTTTAAGGTAGTAATACCACCTGTGGTAACCCTATTGAGAATTGATGATTTAGCATTATTGTGGTAAGTGTCCACTGTGGAATTGGACATCTAAAAAATTCTTTCAACCTTTATTGAATGCTTACATCCTAGTCCCTATACTAGCCATTCAGGACATATCAGTGAACAAAACAAGTAGAAAACCCTGGCCCTGTCGGTCTTTTATATAAATTTTTAAAAATATTTTTATATTTTAAGATGTGAGGGTGTAGGCAGACAAATAAGAACATACAAATAAATGATCTTGTTTGTTAGGTGGTAAGTAGTATGGAAATAAGAGAGGATCTGGGTGAAGAAGCTAGGGAATGTGAAGATCGAGGCGGGTTGTAATATTAAATAAAGTGGTCAAATAGGCTTTATTCACAGGACTTGGTTGAAGGATGTGAGGGAGTTAGTCATGTGGCTTCAAAGACAGCTTGAGGTTTTCAGTAAACTGCACAGAGACCTGGGGGAGCTGGAGTGAAATAAGGAAGGAAGAAAAGAGGGTGGGGTGGAGACAGACCAATAAAGGGATGCACGTTGGGGGAAGAGCAGATCAGATTAGATCAGATCACTTAGGTCCTAAGGGTCTTAAGTCTTAGGACCTTTAAAGGCCTTTATAAAGATTTTGGCTTTTATTCTGATAGAAATAGGGAGCAGCTGGGGGCTTTGAATAAAGGATTAATGCAGTCTCATTCTAAAGTGGCAGATTTTCATTATATTTTTAAAGGATCACTGCTGTTAAAAACACACTTCAGGTAGGTTGAAGATAGGAAAAAGCTAATGACCAGTTAGGAAGACATTTTAATAAAGGATGATGGTGGTATAGTGGCCACCACTGGGAGGGAGCTGAGGAGTGGTCAGATTCTAGATGGCTTTTGAAGTCAGAACCAACTGGCATTCCTGTCAGACTGAAGATAGAGGAAAGAGAGTCAAGGACACCAAAGTTTTCTGGCTGGCTAATTGGAAAACTGGGGTTTAGGATGAAGTTAGGGCTGTATAATTTTTGGAAATAAGCATTTATACTTTATATTTGTCTAAAATGCTAACTGGTATTTGTCTCTAAGATGTGTCTGTAAACAAAATCCAGGCATGCTATATGAACTTGTTAGTAACTGACACATTTAAAAGAGCTGTAAACTTTTATTCTTGACAGATTGTTTTTAAAAAAGGACTCTTGCTGCCTTTTGGTGTCACAATAGAGATGTTCTACACTCATGAAGCATGCACTGGTATTCTGTGTAAGATGACACCCACAGGAAGTAAGGGGAATCAGTTACATTAATCCTTTTGACATTTAGTTGTAGCACTTGTAAAAGGTTTGGGTTTTGATAAGGCATAAAGTGAAAATAGAATTACTAAAAATTGGTATTGATTATCTAAGTGCACCACATTATGTTTGGCTTGTAACTTAATTTGAATATAAAAGACAAAGGAAAATATTAAAGAAAATGTGTCAGTGTTCTTTTCTTTTTCAGTTGGGCCTCTTTTAAACCTAATGAATACTGAATGAAACATAAGCTATAACTAGTTTTTGTTCCCAAGATCATTGAATATTTTTGTCTAATTACCTTGCATCAAGATAAGACAGTGTGTTACCTCTTAAACTAGTAATTAGTATGTTTAACTTAATTTTAAATAAAAGTTACTGCATTACTGCTTTTTCAGGAGTGCAGGAAATCCTAACAGTTTTCCACAGAAGATAATGTTTCTAGAAGTCTGATAACTTTCATACTATGATTAGAGACCAGATTCAGGTTTGGGGAGGAAAAAAATGAGTTTATAAAAGTATATAAACAGTTACTAGAAAATAAAAGGCTTATCTACTAGGGTCAGCCCACACAGGCTTCATATGTTTTAGGCTGGTAAATAGAAGCAAGGGACAAAATAAAGGAGGGAAAGTTTTAAAAAAAACACTTGTCTTACTCTGCACGTAGTTCCCACTATTCCTTAACTAATACTTGCTCATGCTTTAATCAGAGGTCCAAGTATGAGAATCAAGATTGTTATAAATCTCTTCCCCTCCCAGAGTTATGTGCAGAATTTCATATGGCCATCCACTTTCCTGAGTAGAGGCACCATAACTTTTATCAGCTTCTCGATGGAACCCACAATACAAATATTAAGAAAACAGTTCTATAGCATCTCTGTAAGCTGATCTGCTGCCAGTCATTTTAATAGAAATAGTTGTTTGCATATCTTTCAACTCTTATTGTTAAAGAAACAGGTAGTCATCTGGTCACTACTCATTTAGTTTCTAATTTTCTTTTGTTTATTTCATTTTACAATTAGAAAAGAGTTTATTATATTGTTCTGAAATATTAACATTTATGTGAAATTTCTAGATAGATGAAAATGTTTGCCTTTTTGGATTTCTAAGAAGAATCTGAATGTTTTCAGTTATAAAGATCCTTTGATTCATGGAAGCATTTTATAAAATAACTTTAAAAGGTTGCTCTGAAAATCTGGAAGTCTAGGTTTTAGCACTTTGAGTATTATTTATGAAACACTTGTAAAAGTTAATTTATGTTTACTCTTAATTTTTTTACATTCATTTATTTGCCTAATGGGGTCATCTGTAGCAAGGGTAATATCTACTAATAACTGTGAATAAACCAGATGTACTTAGCTTTAGACATAAGTGTAAAATTCTACATTACTCTGCTTGGTGTGTGTTTTTCCAGCTTAACATTGGTATTAGCAGTCAGGCAGTAGAGAGGCTGATTCTCTTGGCCATAGTTATGATCTGTGAGGAAGAAAATCTTATAGAAAATAACGTATCACTTTTAAATTACACATTTAGCTGTCAATTAAAAGAACAATAATTCTGTGTATATTTTTATACTACTAATATGTCAGATTACAGTATAACTTGAATAGTGGGATGGATATTTTATATTGGGTATCCAATCTTTTGGCTTTCCTGGGCCACTTTGGAAGAAGAATTGTCTTGGGCCACACGTAAACTACACCAACACTAATGATAGCTGATGAGCTAAAAAAAAAAGGTCCATGCATAATTTTTATAATGGTTTAAGAAAATTTATGAATTTGGGCTCCCTTCAAAGCTATACTGGGCTGCAGGTTGTAACAAGCTTGCTTTATATAGACTTTTCTTATTTAAGCCATTTTCTTCTAGTTTATAGATATATTTTTAGCAGTGTGCTGTAATTCTAGGATCTTTGAAGTCCTGTGTCAAGGTTTTGGCAAGTAACAGACTGCTTTCCTAATTTGATAATCTTGCAGGATAATTGCTTATGAGAGCATAGTCATTGATAACTGTTCAATAAGTTTCTTTGGAAATCACTCTTATTTTTTATAATTTAATAGCAGAAATGAAGATTATAAACTATGAAACCTTTGAAAAAATGGCATTTAAAGAAAAGATTGACTTTATACTGATAGTAAAAATTATACTTGAATATGCTGTAAAAAACATCTTTGTTTAGCTGAAGTGCCCATTAAAACTGTGTAACTTAGTGATTAAGAGCGTGTGACTTGGAAAGAAAGATCTTGTTCCCTGTACTGTCTCTATGTTCTTTACTGTTGAAGTTGCAGGAGAGTAATTTATTTTTTAAATGAAAGTAGACATTCGTTTCACTTTTTGCAAAATGGGGATAGTAATAGTTACCTTACAAGACTGTAACTACTAAATGAAATAACATTTAAAATGCTTTATACTGTGTTTTGGCGTAGTTCTGAGCAGTCAGTAAATTGTAGCTGTATTGTTCTGGTAAAAGCCTGTCTCTCCTATTATAAACTGATAGAATGAGGATCATTACTTAAAAACTGCATTGAATTTAATTGGGACTCTTCTGCTGACCCAGTTGTTGGCAGTTTTCTATGGAGGCTGGTGTTCTTGTCCAAAGTGAGGAATGGTTATTGGGGGTGACTAAATGTAATAACAGGATCTACTACATAGTGGTTCTGAATAAATTGTAGCTCTTATTAGTTCTATGGAAAGAACATGCAAACTCTTGTGAATTTAAATAGGCTTTCAGGGTGATACAGTAACTAGTCTTTTTTTTAACTTAGAAGTTGATTTGGAAGTTTGGAAGGAAAGTTGTGATTTCCTGATTAAGATTAACCTGTCATTTTTGTCTTTATAAAATCCTTAAAAGCAGAATGTTTAATGGAAGGTGAAAACCAGATTGATTTATTCTAAGAATTAGTTGCTCCCTAGCCCTTGCTGATACAAAAGCTTCTCCTAGTAAATATAATACTTGTCCTGTCTTGTAATTTGCTGCTGGCTTGCCTGGATGGGTTTCTTTCAAGGAAAAAGTAAAATTTACTTCCAAGCCTAGAGGGTTGTAATTGGATTAGGTGAACATTGGAGATATTTATTTTCTGGGTAAGCATCCACCTCTAGCCTTGCTTATTTATGTAGGGCAAATTTTTTTTTCTAATCTTGATCAGATCACTTCTGATGTGGCAGTGGCAGTTAGTCCCCTAAAGCTGGTCTAGTGTGATGAGCCAATGGGTGTGGATGTGAATGAGTGTTGGGACTCTGCCAAGCCTATGAATCTCTGCTCTAGAGAGGAGTAAGAGGAAAGCTGAACAGGCTTGAAGACAAAGGAGCTGCTGTTGCTGTTACCATTTAAATGACACAGCTTGCTTGACTTTTGCCCATTTGGGAATTTTTTCCCCTTAATTTAGTTTTTTTGTATTTTCAATTTTATTTTAGTAAGGAGAGCTCACCATGGACCCATTTCTATTTTTTAATGAAATATACTTGCTTAAAATAGTTCAATGGTTAAGAAAAACAGTTGTTTAGGGTCAGAGGGTTTTGACACTTAGTAAGTCATCTAATTTTGCTTTGCCCCAACTTGGAAAAATAGTTCTCTAAACTAGTTTTATTCCTAGCAAAATTAAGGAAGTTTTTAATTTTTTTATAAAAGCATGCAAGTTTATTATAAATATTAAAAATTAGAGAAGTATATACATTGAATAGTAAAAGTCATTACCTTCCCCAGCCTCACTTCCTTTGGGCATCTTGAGTTACCAGTTTGGGATATAGTCTTCCATATCTTTTTCTTTGTACATATAAATTTACATACAAGGTCAGACAGTTAATTTTGTGAATTCATCCTAGTAAAAGTACTACATACCTCATTGCTGAATATCACCTTCAAAGTACTCCCCTTGGGAAGGTACGCACCAATGCTGGCACCTAGTCCACCCTTGCAAGCAGTTTTTGGAACTCTTTTTCTGGAGTGGCCATCAGAGCTGTAGGCGTCCCCAGAATCTAACAGTTAGGTTTGCAAACTTGCCACCATGCACGTACATTGGCAGCACTGTACAAACTCAGTAAGATGTCATAAGGTTTGCCAAAGTTATGACATCTTACTCAGTTGTTTGTACAGTGCTGCCAACGTATGCACACGGTGGCAAGTTCACGAACTTAATTGTCAGATATTGGGGACAATGGCAGCTCTAATGGCCATTCCAGAAAGAATTCCAAAATTGCTTGGAAGATGCTGGCGTCAGTGCATAGCTTCCCAAGAGAATTACTTTGAAGGTGACCATAGTGATAATTTAGCAATGAGGTCTGTAGAACTTTTTTTAGGATGAGTTCATGATATGAGTTGTCCAGCCTAGTATAGGGTATTACTATGTTTCTTTAGCTTTAAATTTTTGGAAGATAATGTAGAGGCCTCATTTATAGCAGTGTTTATTTAGCATTTAGTAGGTATTCAGTAAGTATTGTTAATTTATATTTGAATGTCTAATACTACTAGGTGGTGAATAGTCCCAGTCATCTGTAATATTTATGATAGCCTTTCATAGCCCTATTGATTATTATTATAGCTACTCACTATTAATGAAGTGTTAATTGTATGAGATTGCTATTAAAAGATAAGGTGTGAGGGTTAGTGAGGGAGAATTCCCCTGCTAAAGAAGATAATGCTGTTCTTGGGATCCTTAGTAGCATTTATTGGAAAAGTTAATTTGGGGACAGAGCACTGTAGGCAATGAATGACCCCAGCAGTTGCTAAGGTCACAATATGTGGTTTAAGAAGAATTTTTAACAATACAGTTACAGTGTTTTAACATGGCACATTTTGTTTTTAAAGTTTCATAATCATCAGTTATTTCTTAAAAGTTCCCTTAGAGGCAGGTCAGCAGCATTTTTCCTTTTTTATGGTTGAAGAAGCAGATGAAAAGATGTTGAGTGATTTGCCCACAGGCACACATCAAACTGATGGTAGAATCTGTTCCCTTGTTAGTAAATGGAACCATGCTGCCTCTCTGCTAGTTATAAGTAATAAAGTTGTTGCTATTTAGTGCCTTTTTTTTTTTTTTGGAGGTGGAGAGGAAAGTGCGCAAGGGCACCCCCCACCAGCCCTCCACTCATATTTAGTGACTTTTTGATGGCTTTAAAGAATAGTGAGTGTAGATTAGAAACCTTTTACCTATTTTCTTTACTGAAAGAGAGCTGTTGTAAAGCTAGAGTATACTTTCATCCTGATATTAAATAATTTATGTAAACTTACCCTATTCTCTTAAAAATGGAAGAAATCACATGAAAATATGTTTAAACAATGGACTTAGTTCTTCTGAGAGAATCTTTAGTAACTTGAAAATTAGTATTGTGAATAAGAGGAAAACAGTACAAGGCTTTGAAGAGTTAGTATTTTAAAGTGGGAGGAAAATGAATCCTCAGGTTATATTGCCACAGGTAATTTTGAGTTGAAAACATTAGGCCCATAGAGCCAGAAAAAAACTTTCAGAGATCATTTGGCCCTGTTAATTTAGACACGAACTATCATGCCAAGTAACAACATAGAAGGTTATCTAGACTAAAAATGTGCAGTAGTCTCTCAGTTAACTGGCAGCCATAAGGATTGGTGGATGATGGATAAGTGTAAGTAGACTCTCCATTAACCAGAATTCAAGCAACTCTGAAGCAACCAGCAAAAAAAGTGCAGGTTGCTTGAGTTCTGGTTAATGGAGAGTCTCCTGTATTTACAATTTGGATAACAACCCTTGGTTATAAGTTTATTTGTTCATTGGACTTGATTGATTCTCTTATAGTCATACCTTTGTACTCGACTGCTTTGAATTCGGTACTCGACACATTTGACGCAAAAATTTTCTCCTGGTACATGTTGTTTATTTGTTACTTGTTGTTTATTTGTTATTTATCCCGCCTCCGGGAACCAATTAACAATGAGTAGCATTATTCCTTATGCAAAAAATTTGTTTGGTATTTGTCAATTTTGGTACTTGTGCCTCCCATGACCAATTAATGATGAGTACCAAGGTAACATGTATTCCATTCCCTTTCTCCCAGTGTAATTTTCTTCTTTGTGTGTAACGTTTTTTTCCTCCCAGTTAAAAACAATCCTGTCATCTTTCTGTGTTGATAGAAGAAGGGTAGGGGTAATTTTCAATAGGTAACTATTATAAAAATATTTGAGGAATCACATAGAGTCTGAAAATTACCTATTTAATTTCAGCAATTGCAGTTTTAAATCAGTTTTCTTATGGTTGATTATTATGTGTGCCTAGTCAATACTCTTTTTTTTTTTTTTAAGGTAAACTTGGAGAATTGCTATTTTTAATACTGTCATTTCTTAATTTTTCTTTGAGTCATCTTTTTACTTGGTTAACTCAGAGTCTTTCATCTTTCAAAACTGATGCTGTGTGGCAAGATTAAGAGTGAAGGAATAGATGGTGAGAAACCCTTGCCATTTCCGGTCAAGAAGGCAGAATAGGTAAACACTGCTCGTGTCCTCTCCCGACAGTGTCAAAATTACAACTAAACTATAGAACAACCATCATTGAGAATTGCCTGCAGTTTAGCTCAACCAAAAAGCCCTACAACTAAGGACATACAAAAGAAGCCACATCACCATTGGTAAGAGGGGCGGAGACATAGATTGGTCCCATGCCCAGGTGTGGTGGTTGAAAATTGAGAGGGATATCTCAGCTGCTTGGGTCCTCCCCATACCAAGCTCCACAGCCCAGGGTTCCAGTACTGAGAAGAGAAGTCCCCACAATTTCTGGATATTAAAACCAATGGAGATTGTAGCTGAGTGAGAAGGAGGGCAACTGGAGTTTCAGGCACTCCTATTAAAGGGCCCGCACGTGTACTTACTCGCTGAGGTACTCTGAACTCTGGCATTGGGACAGCAGCTCAAAAGGTGCCAGGAACATATGGAGAGGAACTGAGTCAACTGGCTTCAGGATAAGGACAGGAGGGGCAGCTTTCTTTCAGACAGAAGGGCTGGCAAAAGCCATTGCTACTTTGTTGAGCTCTCCCCCAACCCAGTGTGCAGATGTAGGTGGCCACCATATTTGAGTCTCCCATCAGCCTGGCTACCAGCAATTCATCTGCCCCACCTTGGTAATTCCCTGAGACTCCATCCCACCTAGCTTGTAGACCCATCCAAGCCTCTTCCAGTGGCTTTTTCATATAAACAGCCTGTTTTGGCTCATGCTGTACACTTTCCTAAAATCTCTCAAAGTTTCACAAACCCCAAACAAGCAGCATTTGGCCTTGGTGTGCCCTGTACCTCTTGCTAAGCAGCCCATACTAGTGAGAGCTGGTCTTGATGCACAGCTTACCCTCTCCCAGGCACCTCCGAGTCCAGTGCAGGTGGAAGACATCTGTGCATTGCTTTGTGGCTCATACCAAGTGGCCCTGGGCAGGGCATGGGTGGAGGCTGAACTTGACTCTGGTGGGGCCCCTCCCAGGAAGCCCCCTGGTGGTTGGGTTCTGTCCTCACAGAAGCACCACCAAGCCATATTCACAGATGACACAACCAAAAGGGCAGACTGAGCAGGCAGCAGAGCCCCACTAAAGTGAATGTTGCTCGGTAGGGTCAGCCTGTACAACAGTTCCTCCACTGTTGTCATGGCCAGTCCTCACAACCAGTCAGCCTGAGGGTCAGTCCCTCCCATGGATATGCAGACAGTAACCAAGGCTCAGCTATGAGAAAAAGGTGCACACAGCCCACACAAGGGACACACTTGCAGCACCCAGGTCAGGTGACCCGGGAGACTGTGCCACTGAGCACCACAGGACACCTACTACATGAGGCCACTTTACTAAGGCTGGGAGACTTAGTAGCCCCACATAATACATAGAAACAAACACGGGGGCAGCCAAAAATGAGGAAACAAAAAAATCTGTCCCAATTATAAAAGAACTGAACAAAATGGAGACAAGCAGTTTATCAGATGCAGAGTTCAAAACACTGGTTATAGGATGCTCAGTGATCTCATAACTTCAACAAAGAGATAGGAAACAAAAATGGAGATAGAAAACATAGGAACTAGTCAGAAATGAACAATATAATGACTGAAATGAAAAATACATTAATGAAAATCAAAAGTAGATTAGATAAAGCAGAGGCTTGAATCATTGATTTGGAAGATAAGGTAGCAGGAAACACCTAATCCAAACAGCTAAAAGAAAAATGTATCCAAAAAAATGAGGATAGTTTAAAGGGTCTCTGGAACAACATCAAATGTACCAACATTTGCATCATAGCCGTGCCAGAAGGAGAAGAGAGTAAGGAATTGAAAACCTATTTGAAGAAATAATGATGGAAAACTTCTCTAATCTGGTGAAAGAAATAGACTGGGAAGCCCAGGAAGCACAGAGAGTCCCAAACTAGGTGAACCCAAAGAAGCCCACACCAAGACACATCATAATTAAAATGCCAAAGGTTAAAGTCAAAGAATCTTAAAAGCAAAACAGACAGCCAGTTAGTTACCTACAAGGGAGCTCCCATAAGACTTTTGGCTGATTTCTCAATAGAAACCTTGCAGGCCAGAAGGGATTGGCACAAAATACTCAAAAGTGATGAAAAGCAAGGACCTGCAAACCAAGATTACTCTACCAAGCAAAGCTATTACAGTAGACTCTTCATTAACCAGAACTCAGGCAACTGGCACTCCCAAGAAACTGGTAAAAAAGATCAAAGAAATACTACTTTAAATAAAAATTAAAATCAATTTCTAGTGAAAATGTAAGTTTCACCATGGTGTGCTGCACTGTGAGTAAGCGCACTCTACATGCACTACATGTTTGTCTCCCATTCCTACCAGTTCACCATGTGTAAACATACCGATTGGTTAGGATCTGTTATTCAAATTTTGTATTCTCACCCAACCCCGAATATGACAAAACAGATCCCAAGTGTAAATGCATAGTGCTTACCTTCAAGCAGAAGATGGAAATATGCAAGAGGCTTGAGAAAAGTGAGAGTCATGCAGTGCTCATGGAGGAAATTTAATGTTGGTTCATCAACCATCTGTGTGACATTAAGGCTCAGTCTCAGAAGATAAAGGAGTTTTCTGTTAAGTCAGAGAGTGACAAGAGTGTGAAGTGTCATACTCTTCTTACACTGAAAATGGAAGTCACATAGCTTGATCAGGCTTTATGAGTGGTTTTTGCTGAAAAGGTCTGAGGGTGGTAGTGCTTTTGGACCCATGTGCAGGAAAAAGCGAGAGAATTCCATGAGAAAATAAACACTGAAGATTATTCATTTTCAAGTGGCTGGCTTACCTGATTCAAGTTTCGTCATAGCATCCATAAACTGGACTTGTCAGGTGAGCAGAAATCAGCTGATTTTGAGGCTACAGCTTAATTTTGTGATGTGTTTAGTGAATTGGCTGCAGAAAATGGCTTGACCGCAGAGCACATTTATAATGCAGGTGAGATTGAATTAATGTAGAAATGTCTGCCTAATTTTGCTTTGGCTGGTGGTAATGAGAAGGCAGCTCATGGTTCAAGCTAAATAAAGAGCATAAAACTACTTGTTTGTGCAAATGCATTGGGAAATCATAAGGTAAAGTTGTGTGTGGTCAGCAAATTTGCTAAGCCAAGGTGCTTTAAAGGCATAACCTTCCTGTAGATTATCACGCACAGAGTAACAGTTGTATGTGTGCAGAAATTTTTACCAGTTTCATTATTTGTTTGTCTCCGTGTGCTAAAGAAAATTTACGAAAGGAAAGAATACAGAGAATAGTAAAATTCTATTGCACTTGGATAATTGTGCATATTCTCCTACACAAGAGCTTGTTAATGGTAACATTTTATCATATGTTATCTTCCAACTAATGTCCCCAGTCTGATCCAACCAATGGATCAGGGAGTGGTACAGAATGTAAAAAAAATGTTTTACAGGAGTGACTAAATGTGAATAATGACTAATTTTGACGGGACAGTTCTGGACTTCCAGAAAAAATATAATCTCACAGATGCTGTCTACACTGTTGTGCTTGGGATTCTGTGAAAAGTGAAACATTACAAAAATGTTGAAGAAAGTTGTAGTCAGTTGTGATGTCTATGGAGTCCTCCTTCACTTCCTCAGTTGACTTTGAGGGGTTTCCAGTCAATGGGACAGCTACCAGTAGAGTTTATGATGAAATCTGTGAGTTAGTTGACTCTGCTAATGACAAAATGAATTTGTCTTGAGATGAACTCTATGACTGGCTTGCTGAGGATGAAGCTGATCCAGTAATTCATACACTTAATACAGCCAACATCATAGAAGCTGTTGTGAATCATGGAAAAATGATTGTTGCAGAACAGGAAGAGAGTGATAACAATGGGTGTAAGGTGTGAAAAAAGTATCCTGGCAGAGAGCTACTGCAGCATTTGGAACTGTAATAGCTTTTCAGAGCAGCAACCCTTCTTCACTTCTTTGCATGTTATGCAGCTGCACATCATGCAAAACCTGACTTTGCATGAGAGGCATAGAGCCTCAAAGTAAGCTGATATTTGTTCATTTTTCAAGAAAGCTGTATGCAAGTTTGCCAGTGCAGCATCATCTGCTGATGTGGATTCAAAACCATCCACATCCACTTCTAATTCTGTCCTAGCAACATATCAGATCCTAATGATCCTGATGTGATGTCTACCCAGTAAACTCTCTAATCTCTACCACTACTATAACAGTTTAAGTTAACACAATTTAAGCATGTGTGTTTTGTGTTTTTTTCTAAATTACTTGAAGTTAAAACAATTGTAAAGTTCATTAAGTTCAATTAAGTTCATTAAATTGAAAAGTTTATTAACTGCCATTTAACAAAAATTACCGCATTTACAGAGCTGTATTTATAATAAAACTGTTACATTAAGTTGGTCTTTACTTGTCTTAATTTGCTTTTAATTACTGTATTTCAATATTAATATCAAGGCAATACAGAGTTTATGGTATGGTATAGTATAGTATTGGGTATGGTATTACTTGGGCCTATTTTTAATAGAAATTCTCAAGCAACCAGAAACTACATTTATTTGGCATCTTCCAATCCTCATGGGTGCCAATTAACTGAGAGTATACTGTATTTAAAATTGAAGGAGAGAGAAAGAAGTTCCCAGACAAGAAAAAGCTACATGAGTTCATAACCACCAAACCAGTATTACAAGAAATGTTTTTCTTTTTCTTTTTTTTTTTTTGTGTGTGAGTAGTTCCCCGGCTGGGAATCGAACCCAGCATTGACAGTGCCAGCACCAAAGCCTTAAGCCATTACACCACCAGGGAACTCCTATTACAAAAAATGTTAATGGGACTTCTTTCAGAAGAAAGATAGATTAAACATATGAATATTAAATGTCAATAATTATGAGGTGTGATAAAAAATACAGTGAACTTTTAAATTTAAAAAAAATTGTTAGAGTAAAAGATACATTACCATTAATCCCCCTCAAAATACTTCCCCTTGCTGCTAACACACATCCTGTAGTTCTTGCCACTTTCTTAAGTAGTTCTGGAAACCCTCTTTTGTGAGTGTCTTTAGTTGTGCTGTGTGCCTACCTTGATGTCCTGAATTGATTTAAAACATTTACCTTTCATGGTCACTTTGACTTTGGGGAAGAGCCAGAAGTTGGCACGGCACCAATTCCAGTGAATAAGGTGGATGTGGACACACTGTAATGTTTTTATTTGACAAATTTATGTTAATGCGTTGTTCATGATCCATGATTTAAAGCACACTTTAAAACACAGCTCTCAACCATAACTCACAACTGACAGCTGCACTGACCAAGTTGAAACTTGTCGCACTCTTGTTACTAAAGTTTGATGCACTGCTTTCCGTATTGAAGATCGCTGCCATTCCATTGGATGGCAGTCAGCAGCAGCAGTCACTGTCACCATATATTTTTTTTTTATCACATCTAGTACAATTACTTTTAAGTATAAATGCTTCAGACAAAAGATAGAGTGTGGCTGAATGAATAAGAAAAAGAAAACCCTTACATATGCTGCCTACAAGAGACTCCAAATTGAAAGGCAAACACCAACTGAAAGTAAAGGGATGGGGAAAAGATATTTCATGAAAATAGACGGGGGAAAAAAGCCGGGGGTAACATTACTTACACCAGACAAAATAGACTTTAAAACAAAGGCTATAACAAGAGACAAGGACCCATTAATCCCACTTCTGGGTATTTATCCAAAGAAACCCAAAATGCAATTTTGAAGGGACATGTGGATCCACATGCTCATTTCAGCATTATTTACAATAGTCAAGTTATGGTGGCAATCTAGGTGTCCCATCAGTGGACGAATGGATAAAGAAGAGGTGTGTGTGTGTGTATGCAATGGAATACCTCTCAGTTGTAAAAAAGAATTAAATCTTGCCACCTGCAACAACATGGTTAGACCTAGAGAGTATTATGCCGAGTGGAATAAGTCAGACAAAGATAGATGATTTCACTTATATGTGGAATCTAAAGAACAAAATAAAACAGATTCATAGATACAGAATATTGTGATGGTTGCCCGATGGGAGGGGGCTTTGGGAAATAGGTGAAGGGATTAAGAATGAAAAGTTGAAGGGATTTAGAAGTACACATTGGTAGTTATAAAACAGTCATGGGGATGTAAAGTATAGCTTAAGGAATATACAGTAGACTGTCCATTAACCAGAACTCAAGCAGCCAACACTCTCAAGGAACTGGTTGGGAGTGTCAGTTGCTTGAGTTCTGGTTAACAGAGAGTCTACTTACATTTATCTGGCATTTACCAGGCCCCATGGATACTGGTTAACTGAGAGTCTGCTGTAATAACTATGTATGAGGTCATATAGATACTAGATTTATCAGGTTATCACTTACGTCTAATCACTATGTTGTACACTTGAAACTAATACAATATTGTATGTTAACTGTAATTGAAAAATAAAAATACATAATAAAAAAGAAAAAACCCTTGCCAAATGAAATTTTAAGGGTAGACAGATGTCTTCTTTATTATTCCTATATCCAGTTTAACATTTGGGGGTATGCAGCTCTAGAATAAATTACGCATGTTTTTATGTGAAATTCACTTAAGTCATCTTGTAGATATGGATGGGAAGAATGGTCTGTTAATTCTGTCATAATATACAGACTTGCATCAAGTAAGTGATTGAGATATTTTCAGTTCTGTGGTTGGAAAAAATGGTTTCTTTCTAGATTGCATTATGTCTTTTGTATACATAACTGCTGGTTGAATGTGATTTGAGTTAAAATATGTTTCAAGATGAAGTTGTGACTAGTGATTTGGTTCTTATAACAAGACAGGATTCTCTCACTAGGATATTTTCTGATGCAGACTGTTGGTGCTGAGTAATATTCCATTGTGTGTATGTCTACATACACTCCACATCTTTATCCATTCATCTCTTGAGGAACACTCAGGCTCATATAGTTTTGGTTAATCTTTGTTCTTGGAGTCCCACATTTTTTCTCTTTTCTGGTTCATTTTTTTTTTTTTAATAATGTTTAATAAAAAAGGGAAATGAATGGAACTTAGGTTGTTTCTATATTGTGGCTATTGTAAATAACGCTACAATGAACACAGATTTACACATATCTTTTTGAATTAGTGTTTTCGTATTCTTCACATAAATACCTAGAAGAGGAATTGTTGGATCATAATGTAGTTCTAATTTTAGTGTTTTAAGGAGTCTCCATACTGTTTTGCATAGTAGCTGCACCAGTTTACAATCCCCCCAACAGTAAGAGTACAAACTTTCAAATCAATTGGATTCTAATCCTGCCACTATTACTTAACTGACTTATGACCTGGCGAATGACTTAAGCCCCTCTGATGCTTAAAATTCCTGAAATGAGGATAGTAATAAACCTACCTTCTATTTGAAAGGATTGAATGAGATAGTACATGTAAAGTATTTAGCATGGTGTCTGTTATTGGTGAACAACAGCTGTTAATTATTGTTTTTAGTATTGATGAATAGGAGAAGGGATATGTAATGAGCAGGTATCAGATGCTAGTGTGTATTGTTTAGAACAGCATGGTCATTAGGAATGTAATGCAAGCCATGTATAATGTTAAGTTTTCTAGTAGCTGCATTAAAAAAACAAGTAAATTCTTTTTTAATAATGTTTTATTAACCTGGAATATCCAGAATATTGTCATTTTAACATGTAATCATTATAGTATTATTATTGAGGTATTTTACATTGTCTTTGAAATCTGGTGTGTATTTCACACACCTACAGAATGTTTTGATTTGAACACTAAATTTTTATTGAAGATACTTGATCTGTATTTAGAGTTGATAAAATTTACAATTGAAAAAGCAGTTTCACATACCTAGTTTTTCTAAACATACGTAAGTTTTCTAATAACCGAATTGACTATTAAGTTTTAAATTAAAATTAATAAAATTACTGGGTCATGTGGTAAATAACTCCTTGATGTATTAGTGCCTGGTGTTAACTTTTGGTTAGGCTGACTGCTCAGCATTTTTGTTTGTCATTAGGTAAACACAGTTTAACTCCTAGAAAAACATTAAAGTTTTTTTATGTATATGGCCTTCGGTTAGGTTCCGACTTTCAGATGGCTGTAGAAAGTACAATGAGAGACTTACAAGATTGCAGTTTTTAATGAATGAAATGCCTGTGTGTATGGATCAAGGCAGCTTTTATGGCAAACTTTAACAGGGTGGTTTAGTTCTTCATTGCCACACCCTCAAGTTATAACTTAAATTGTCCTGATTTTAGTGTTGATGAAACAAATGTAGGATCATAGTTAAGTACAGTGAAGATCTCAAATAAAATTGAAGTAAAATGGAGCAATATGCTACTTAAACTCCATTCTGCTAAATAAATACTTAACCATTCTAGTGGATAGGCACAGTGACTGTTTATAATGCCGATAGTAATTTTTACATATATTTAATATAAGATGGTAATTAGTTTTCAGATTAATGTGAATATCTTATCTGAAACATTGTAAAGTTTTTTTAACATTTGGAAAATTCAGTGATAATCAAATTCTGAAGATTGAAAGTAATTTAAAAATAGAAAATTAGAAATGAATACACTTCAGGGTAATGAACATGCTGGTGATATAGTTTAAAACTTCATTGTGGAAATTTGAAACAAAAATGAAGTCCAGTGAATTTTCATGTACTTATCACCTAGCTTTAGCCATTTCCACATTTTGCCCTTCTTTTATCTGTTTCATTGTACTGTTCTTTCTTCTGCTCTGCACCCCTCCATGTAGCATTGTAAAACAAACCCCAGGGATCATATTATTTCACTCATATAATTTCATCCATTTTTTTTAACCTGTATCTTTTTATAAAACATAATCATAGTGTCATTGTCACAACTAATAATATTAATGACAATTCTTAAGTTAGAACACATTCAGATTTGATTGTGTCAGGAATGTGTTTTATGCTTAAATTGTTTACTTTAGGATCTAATAAAATCCTCACATTTTAGTTGAGAGGTAAGTCTCTTAAGCCTAGTTGCTTGTTGTATAAAGTCTCTCCCTTTTCTTGTCATTTATTTGATGAAGGAGCCTTGCCATTTAACCTGAATTTCCTTCCCACATTCTGTGGCCCATTGCATCTTTGTGGTTTTATTTAACCCCTGTATTTTCTGTTCACTGATAATTAGTTCTAGAGGCTTTTTTTTGATGAGCATCCTTCATAGGAGGTGCTGTATTCTTTCAATTACATATCATCAGGAGGCACATAATGTTAGGTTGATTCACTTAATATTGCTAAGATTGGTCAGTGGTTTTAGGTGTTGTGAGCCTTATCTGTTATAAAGATCCTATCAACTTTTACTCAGTGGTTTCAGCAACCACTAATGACTGTTGACTGAGCCATGATACAAGGACTACAAATTGGTTTTCTATTAATAATTATATCACTCCTACTACAGAGGGTGTCAAAAATGTATATACATTTTGAGAAAGGAAAAAACTGTGTTAAAATTGTAATACTCAATATATATGAATAGCAAAAGATGAATACAAGTCACGTTTGAGTTCTGCAATTACAAGAGGTCTCATTGTGGTTACCATTAGCATCCAGACACTTCTGATCTACAGCGAACTACTGCTTGAACAACATTGACCAAAGTGTCCACTTGTATCACTGTAGAAGTATTGCCAGTGTAGCCAGGTTTCTGTGGTATACCACATCCTTTAAGGTCCCCCATAGGTAGAAGTTAAGGGGTGTTAGGTCAAGAGAACATGGGGGAAACTCAGCCATAGCTCTTTGTCCTATCCGTTGTCCTGGCAAATGGTCTTGCATTCCTCAGATGACAACTGTGCTTCCACCATTTTCTTTGACTGTCTTGCCTGTTTCATGGTGACATTAGCATTCATTTGATTAACACCATCTTTTGAGCAAACATTATACTACATATACATTGCTACCGTGATTCAATTCAACTTTGAAAAGTAATACATAGATAAATACATTTCTTAAAATGTGTATACATTTTTGGCACCCCAATATATAGTTGAACTTCCATATATTTAGTGACCCTACAATATAGAAATGCAAGATAAATGATTATTTTCCTTCTAACTTTGGTGGTTTTTAAAATAATGAGTTGGTGTCCTAGGAACCTCCTAAAATGATCAATAAATTTTTTTGGTTTTTTTAATGTCATGCATTTTAATGTAGTCTGTGTTTAATCCATTGAAGTTGGTGTTTTTGATATTTTGATAGTTCCTTAAAAGGATTCCTGCATTCTTTCATACATGATCCCTTTAGGTTTTGATAATTTCCTGGCACAGAGAGCTCAGGTTCATCTTGTATATTTCCTGCCCCACACCTGGAATCAGATATTTCTTTAAGGAACTCTTGTTTCCTTAAGTGGAAAATGGTTTGTAGACTACTAAGAGGGTGTAAGGGGATATTCATTGCTACTGGTTTTGTTATTATTTCTGGGCTTTTTTAGTGTTCAAACCCAGGAAATGAGGTGGTTTATGTTTGTTTGTTTGTTTTTAAACAGAAAAATGACTTTATACTGAAATTTCCAGTTCACGTGGAAAATCAGTTTTGATTGTAATTATTTTGTTTTTGTATCTTTTTAGTTTTATGCTAAGAATCTTAGTTTCTTAACATATAAGTTTTGAAATAATATTAGTGTTATAATAAGACTAATTAAATGCAATTTAAGATTTCTTTGTTTTTGTTCTTAGGTTATATTCCACTAGGGATATAAGAAAAGAATACATACTTTAAAGACTCAAAATAATTGTTCCTGTGTGCGTATCCTATGAACTTGATAAACAAGTCATTTACTTCAGTTTGTTCTTGATTTTTAGGGATTACTTTTTTTTTCCTTTAAAGGTTTTTTAATATAAAATATTTACATGGTTTTATAATGTTGGGGCATTTTTTAAAAGATGTTACTGGTTGGCATATCATTTTCCCCAATTCTGTTACTAATTAAAGAAACGAAGTATTATTTTACTGTGTGTTTTTATTTAATTTATACTTGCGTGAGTTTTTTGAGATTCAAATTTAAAAGTCCAGTGTAAATTTTCCAAGTCACCAAATGGCAGTAAATAGTTCTTGTTTATATATTGCTTTTTAGAATTTCAAATATTTTACTGAGTTTGAACCATATTGCATGTCATTAGAAAGATGAACTATAATTGCTTAAAAATTGTGAAGGTGATGTCTACTCGTAATAAAATGTTCTTATAATCCCTTTTCGCCCCGCCAAAGTCAATTAATGATTTAAAGATATTTTGCAGGCTGAGATAATTGAATTTAGGATTTAGAGTCAGACTTTCAGATTATGTGACTCAGATTTACCAGACCAGGGCACTTTTCTAGTGGAAAAGAAAGAAGGAATCCTTTCATAGAAGTTTGTTGCACATATAGGAGAGCTGTGTGGAAAAAATCCAGCCATAAATGCCTCTTATTTTTTATATTACATGATTGGATACTTTCCAGACAGCCCTCATCGTTTTGCTTAATTTAATGCCTAGCTGCCATGGAAATAGGTGTTAAACTAGCTCTTGAGTAGGTATGGGAGGACCCCCCCACACACACAAAAATGGAATTATCTTCTAGAGGGCGGGCCATTTGTAGTACAGGCATCCCCCACTACGTGAGTGTTCTAGGAACCCATCTGCATCAGTGCACCAGCTGGCATTGTTGTGAGAGGCTGCTTTAAGCTTCAGTGAATTTTTTGGGGGGATTCTTTCAACACATTTACCCATTTCATGATGAGTGATTTACACGAACAATGGTGGCATGACAACGCACCTGCCCAACATCATGCTGAGTGTTCAGCAGTTTTTAACCAAAATCAGCATGACCCCTGTGCCCCACCCTGTTCACCTGATCCTGCACCAAGCGGCTTTTTTGTTTGTTTGTTTCTTGGGATGAAAAAAGTCCTTAAAGGGAAATGTTTTGCCAGTGTGGAAGGGGTGAAACCAAAAAACACCAGAAGCACTAAAAGGCATCAAAATCTAGTTCAAAAATTTTTGAGCAGTGGAAAAAGTGTCTTGATGGCTGTATTGCATCAGACGGAAGAGTACTTTGAAGGTGACTGAAGTTTAAACGCATAAGAATAAATGCACAATTTTTTATAAATAAATTCTGGGTTTTTTGGCCCCAGGCAATCCAGTATTTCCTCATTTGTTTTCGCAGCTCTATACTAAATCAGTTTTATGGGTGAGATGTCATTTATTTAACCACTCCTTCTTTTGGATATTTGGGTTGTTGTTGACCTTTTGCTTTTGCAGCAGTCCTGAGATGACATAACTTTGTACGTATACGAGGGGGGGACCCCTAAAAAACCAGAATTATATTCTGGAGGGCAGGCCCTTTGTCCTACATGCTTCCCCTGCTAGTTGAGCATTCTAGGAACCCATCTGTATCACTGTGCCCCCGGTGGTGTTGTGAAAGTCTGTGTTCTGCTTCCTTGAATATTTTTTGGATGCTCTTTCAACGCATTTGCCCATTTCATGATGGGTGATTTACATGAACAATGGCAGCATAACATCCATCACACCTGCCCATACACTGTGCTAAATTTCATCAGTTTTTAACCAAAGCCAGCAGGACCCCTGTGCTCCACCCTTCCTATTCACTGGTTCCTGCCCCAAGTGACCTTTGTTTTGGTGTCCCTGGTGAAAAAAGTCCTCAAAGGGAAATGTTTTTGCCCGTGTTGAAAAGGTGAAACAGAAAATTCCAGAAGCACTGAAAGGCGTCAAAATCAAATTCAAAAACTGTTTTGAGCAGTGGAAAAAGTGTCTCCATAAGTATTGCATCAGAGAGTATTTTGAAGGGGACTGAAATTTAAACATGTAAGAATAAATACACAATTTTTATAAATAATTCCGAGTTTTTTGTCCTCAGGCAACCCTAGATTTTATCATTTGTTTTTGTAGCTCTATATTAAATCAGTTTTATGGATGTAATGTAATTTATTTAACCACTCCTACTTGTGGACATTTGGATTGTTGTTAATATTTTGCTTTTGCACCAGTTCTAAGATTAGGTAACTTTGTACATATATGAGGAGGGAGCCCCAAAAAACTGGAATTATCTTCTGGAGGGTGAGCCCTTTGGTAGTATAGGCTTCCCCCCACTAGGTGAGTGTTCTAGGAATCCATCTGCATCAGTGTACCAACTGGTGGTGTGAGAGGCTGTGTTCAGCTTCAGTGAAATTTTTTTGGACTCTTTCAGCACCTTTGCCCATTTCATGATTTGTGATTTACATGAACAACTTGTGGCGTGACAGCACACCTGCCCACACTGTGCTGAGTGTTCAGCAGTTTTTGACCAAAAGACAGTATGATTCTTGTGTTCCACCCTCCTCTGGATCTCGCTCCCAGCAACTTTTGTTTTCCCCTGGGTGAAAAAAGTCCTCAGAGGGAAATGTTTTTGCTGATGTGGAAGAGGTGAAATAAAAAATGGCAGAAGCACTAGAAGGCACCAAAATTGATGAGTTCAAAGACTGTTTTGAACAGTGGAAAAAGTGTCTTGATAGGTGTATTGCATTAAAGGGAGAGAGAGTACTTTGAAGGTGACTGAAGTTTAAACGTAGAAATAAATATACAGTTTTTTATAAGTAAGTTTTGGAGTTTTTGGTTCCCTCTCGTATTATTTCATACATATGTAAGAGTACCTGTAGGATGAATTCTCAAAAGTAGGGACACTGGGTAAAGGGTTTATGCATTTTTTTATTTTGATAATTATTGCCAATTTTGCCCCTTTCAGGTCATACAGATTTACATTTTCCCCAGCAACATGATTGCTTGTTTTTTCAAACCTTATCAACCAGTATACCACCAGACGTCTGAACTTTTGACAGATAGTGAAAAATGGTGTCTTGGAGTAGTTTTTATTTGCATTTCTCCTATGAAAGAGATTGAACATTTTTTCATATGTTTAAGAGCACTTGTATTTCTGTGTCAACTACCTTTTCATATAATATGTCCATTTTTCTATTTAATGGTTAGTCTTTTAAAAAATTATTTCCAGGTGTTCTTTACATGTGGGAGATTAGTTCTTTGTTAGTGATATGGATTACAAATAAGTTTTTAACAGTATTTGTCATTTGGATTTGGATATGCTTGTTTTGTGTAGGTATTTTTTGTTGTATTTGCAGTGAGTTTTTTGTAGTTGAAGTTATCAGTATTTTCATTTATAGCTCTTGAACCATGAGTTAATTTGCTGCTTAAAATGAGGTACATACACTTTCAATTAAATTAGACATTTAGCCAGATCTGCTGACTTGGATCTGTATTGAATACCTTTGAACAGATGCTATCTCACATGTGTACAATATCTGTTGGATAAATTTTGGTGTATGTTCTTGGGGGTAGGGTTATATGTGTTTTTAATTTTGTTAATTATCAAATTGAATACATGTATCCTCCAAGATTTAAGATACTATATTACTAATAACTATTAAGATGCTACATTACTAATAACTGGTAAAGAAATTAATATTGATTTGTATTCAATATGCCAGATTGTTTAACTATTCTGGTACTGGAAAAGCTTTGGCTGAAAATAAAACACTTCCTTGTAAATAGGAATCTTATTTTTTTCATTATGTATTGGTCTTCAAAGCATCAAAATTATATTTTAGAAATTCTTGGAGAAGTTGCATTAACGCTTAAGATAAATAAATGTACGTATTCTGTGTTCTCCCTCTTGACATCTGTTCAAGAGCAACACTTGTACAGGTGCACAAGGAAGCACATATGGCTATATTTATGGCAGCCTTGTAATATAATAAAAAATTAGAAATCATTTAGTATCATTAGTAAAGAAGCTAAACAAACCATGGTAAATTCCTACAATCATTATGTGACAAAATAATTTGGTAGTCAATGTTTACTAATAAGAAAGATTTCTGAAACATTTTTTGAGTGAAAAGGAAAATATGAAAGACAGTGCATTAAATATAGTACCAATTATGTAAAAATGTGTTCACAGAAATAAAAGTCTTGAAAACAATTTGGAAGGACAGTGATTACCAGTGGGAAGGGGTTGGGATTAGGTATGATAATATTTAGGACTTTTTAAAATGTTTTATTATTTATACAGGATAATATATTCATAAATTGGGTAACTAAAAGCTAACTTTAAACATATGTTAGCATTGAAACTGTGTTGTTCTGTATACTGATCCCTGTAAATTAAGAGGAAGGAGACTGGAAGGGTACCCTAAATAGTTGACAGTAGTTATTTTGATGAGAGATGTGAGAGAGATGAGGGAAGACAGCATTTACCTTTTGCATATATCCATATTTTTATATTTTTATAAAGCAAATGATTCACGTATTAATTTGTGTGATGAAAGAAAAACTAAATTTTGGGGACCAAGAATTCTTATGAGAGTAAGATCTTATTTTTTCAGGCTCATTTAATAGTTCTTAATGAAAATAGTAGTTGCCAGTTGAATTACTAGGTAGAGAATAAAAATAAAGTTTACTGATTTGCTGATAATTAGGCATTAATTTGCTTGATGTGATACATCTTTATCGCTTTAGGGCAAATACAAGACTAAAAATAAGTAGACCCTTACCCATATACCATCAAGAATACTAGTAGTTTTCAATATATTCAAGATAATAAACATAGTCAGAGCTGTTCTTCTCCTGTAGCTTCAGCTGAAATTTTCTCTTGAATTCCCCCTTACTTCCACAGCCTCTCCTGTAATCTGAATCTCTCTTTAGTTGAGCTTTCTTAATTTATTGGTTCACAATCAGGTCTTTTCTTATGAAATGGGAATTTGCATTAAGATGGAAAAATTAAATTCTAAAAAGATAAAATTCTTCTTTATCCCTTTATTCAGTTAGTCTCTGAATATTAAGATGTCTCTAGTTAGTCCTCTCTCTATCCCTACCTTATATCTCATTCTAGATTATGGCAAGAGATTCTTAAGTGATCTCTTTGGTGTTCTGTCTTGTATTCTTGGTGTCCATTTTTCCAAATGGCAACCATAGTGATCTAAGACCTAATCAGATCATGTCACTCCACTGAATAAAATTTTGTAATGATTTTCCTGTTGCTGTCAGGCTATGCTGCTTCCTTGACTATCAAAATGCTTCTTGATATGGTAATTAATAATTGTAGCCTCTTCTATTACCACCTTTTCCTTATGCTACATTTCTCCAGACTCTCTTTCTTATTTTGTTTTCCAGACTACCATGTTCTTCATGGGTCCTTCCCTGGTATCCTAAGACTGATTTATATCCCTCTTTGTGCTTCCCTTTTCAGAACCTGATCACAATAGTTATCTTTGTTGTATGAGGCATGCTAAAAAAATACAGTGAATGTTTAAGTAAAAAAATTTATAACAATGAAAGACACATTGCCATTAGTCCCCCTCAAAAATACTCACCCTCACTTTGAACACATCCCATCATTCTTGCCATTTCCTGAAGCAGTTCTTGGAAGTCCTGTTTCATGAGTGTCTTTAGTTACACCGTTGTGATGCCTCAATGTCCTGAATTGATTTAAAATGTTTACCTTTTATGGTCATTTTGACTTTAGGGAAGAGCCAGAAGTCGCATGGTGCCAGATCCAGTGAATAAGGTAGATGAGGACACATCATAATATTTTTATTTGACAAATTTATGTCAGTACAATGCTTTGTTCATGATCCATGATTTATGGCAGAGTTTAAAACACACTTAAGTTCAAACTTGTCACAACACTGTTACTAAGTTTTGATTTGCTGCTTTTGATATAAAAGATCCCTGCCTTTCCATTGGATGGCACTCAGCAGCAGCATTCAGCATCACATTTTTTTTTTATCACACTTCGTAATTGCTCACTTGTTTAGCTGTCTCCTCCACTAGATTCCTTGGAAACAAAGACTAGCTCTTGGATTGTATCCAGAGTTATTGATTTTCACTTTGTTGAGCTTTTTTCTTGTTCTGGATGACTCCAGTCTACTTACAGTTCCTAACTAGTGAGTATGGTATGTTACAGGCTTTTAGGTCAGGTATGTGAATTAGTGAATGCTTAATTTTAAGCAACCTCCCAGCCACTTTTCTCCATTACCCTTCTTTTTCTTGTTCTTTCCCTATATAGTGCTAGAACAGAAGAAATGGGGAAAAGGGTAGAAGAAAAAGGAACCTGAAGAAGAAGGGAGGAAAATTTGCTACTGGATTCTTAGTATTTTGTGCCAAATTCTTTCTCTCACATTCCGAGGATACAAGAATTTATTATCACTATTACAAAGAATGGGCATTTCAATTTCAGATTTCTGGGCAAGGAATACGATTTTTAGTCTTAAAAGGCAGTATGTATGCTGAAGTACTTAGGGGAAGGTAGACTGATGTCTGCCATTTACTTTAAATTCCCTGTCTGATAATTCCAGCATTTCTGCCATATCAGAGTTCGATGCTCATACATGATTTCTTTCTTCAAACTGTATTAGTATGCCTTGTTATTAATATTTTTATTGGAGGCTGGACATGATGTACTAGGTAAAAGGAATTGAGTACACAGGCTTTTAATGTGAACTTTTATATTTATTGGTTAAGTATTAGGCTATGTTTATTGTTTGTTGTAGATCAGCAGTATCCAAACTGCTGGCTTCCTGAGCCACATTGGAAAAATTGTCTTGGACCACACCTAAAATACACTAACACTAACAATAGCTGATGAGTTAAAAAAGGTTAAAAAAATATATCTCATAATGTTTTAAGAATTTGTGTTGGGCAGCAGCTTGGACATGCCTGCTGTAGATGTAGATATTAGAGGCTAAAACTTCTGCTGTCCTTGGTGTCTCAGAGTTTTCCTAGAGACTTCTTAAATAAGGTCTGATATACGCAGTTTTTTTTCAGTCATCTCCTGTTACTATATAGGAGTTCTTTTGCTGTGATGGGAAGGCGAGGGGGAAGGGGAAGCATTCTATAGTCCTCTGGTCAGCTCTCATTCTTTTAGTGAGCAGGTGTCAAGCCAAGTGCTTCTCAGGCCATTCTTTTCCTTAGATGAGGCAGGAAGGCTTGAGGGAACTGGGGTTGAGTATTTTTCTTCCCCCAGGTCAGTTAGGCTCTGATAAAATAGTTTCTTTTGAGGGTAGACCTTGTTAGGAAAAACAGAATGCCTCCGGGCTTATTTCAAAACCGTGAAAGTTTTTCTTCTCCCCCTGTCAGAAGCACGAAGGGATTTTTCTCTGCTCTTTTCTATAAGAACCTGGTATTTC
The DNA here is from genome assembly GCA_004026885.1 of Lyroderma lyra. NCBI lineage: Eukaryota > Metazoa > Chordata > Mammalia > Chiroptera > Megadermatidae > Lyroderma > Lyroderma lyra. The sequence goes on along the minus strand of PVJL010004745.1, from coordinate 25,277 downwards.
ACTCATGAAATTGTGGGGGTTTCTCTAACACTGAGCCTCCCTGGAGTTTTTAACTCTCATGCCGTCCACACTGAGCCTCCAGTAATCCAGTTAGTTAGAGTTTAGGTCTTCCTGCACCTTACTAGCTCCAGCAGAGTTCTACTCTGGTGCTTCTTCCCTCGTAAGTTGTGATTCTCTGTATTTGCCTCTTTATCTTTTCAGTTTGGGGAGCAGTGGTTTGTCCTGTGAACTCAGTTCTCTAACAGATCAAAGAAGAGTTACTGATTTTCAGTTTGTTGAGCTTTTTTCTAGTTGTGGGTTTTGGAGTGATGACTTACAGACTCCTTACAGGCCAGAACAGAAACTGGAAGTGTTCTGCCATTTACTTTAAATAGAAATGATTTTCAGATCGATAGAAGGATGGTAGAAAGATATATCATAAAGTTAGTAGAGTAAAACCTTAAAGGTAGAATCTATGTGCTCTGACCTGGGGACACAACAACTTTTTTTGAGCATTAATTTTATATAACTGTAGAGTATGTGTATACACAATAGACACTTGAAACACAAATTTCACAAAATAATAATTTTACCATGTATATTTTACTCTGATATTTTCTGTCTCATTTTTTTGTAACACTAGTTTATAGTCCATTAGTAGGTTTTGGCTCAGTGTTTGAAAAACACTGTGTAAGGGGAATCTTGATAACACAGTTTGGTACTCTGAGAATGAGAACTCTCATCTTTTGCCAGACTTATCCCCAAGTATTTAGTAGTCCTGTATGTTATTGTAAATGGTGTTGTTTTGAAATTTCAATTTTTGATCATATGTAGGAATACAATCAATTTGTCTATATTGATTGTATATCTTATGATCTTGTTGATTCCACTAATGAATTCCAGTAGCTTTTTGTAGATTCCTTTGGGTTATGTAGCTGATCGTGTTGCCAGTAAAAGCAGTTTTACTTCTTCGATTCCAATCTAAGTGCCTTTTATTGTTCTTTCTTGATTACATTGGCTGGAATCTGGTACAGTGTTGAATAGAAGTGATAAAGTGGACATCTATATCTTGTTCTTAATCTTAGGGGAAGACATTCAGTTCTTCACCAACAAGTATGATACTAATTGCTGGTTTTTCATAGTTGCCTTTTCTCATCTTGAGGAAATTTATTTTGTTCCTAATTTGCTGAGAGATGTTATCAAGAATGGATTTTGGATTTTCTCAAATGCATTTTCTATGTCTGTTGAGATATTCATATGTTTTCCATTTGTAAAATCTTTATTAAATTTATTGGGATGACATTGGTTAATAAAATTATATAGGTTTCAAGTGTACATTTCTGTCATATATCATCTATATATTGCATTGTGTATTCACCACCCAGAGTCACCATGTATTTAACCCCCTTTACCCTCTGCTACCACCCTCCTTCCACCTTACCCTCTGGTAACTACTAATCTGTTGTCTGTGTATGATTTTTTTGTTTTGTTCGTTTGTTGCTTTCAGTTTTATATACTACATATGAATGAAGTCATATGGTTCTCGACTTTTTCTATGTGACTTATTTTGCTTAGCGTGATAATCTCAAGATCTATTCATGTTGTTGCAGTATTTCATCTTTTTTGGCTGAGTAATATTCCATTGTTTACATGTACCATATCTTCTTTATCCATTCCATTATTGAAGGACACTTTATTTCCATGTCTTGAATAATACTGCAGTGAACATAGGGATGTTTTTCCTTTTTAAAAATTTGGTATGCTTAATTACATTGAGTGGCCTCTGAGTTTTAAACGATCTTCCATTTCTAGAATAAACCCCACTGATCATGATGTATTATCTTTTTAATATAGTTGGATTCTGTTTGCTAAAATTTCATTTAGAATTTTTACATTTATGCTCATGAGAGATATTAATCTGTAGTTTTTTGGGGGTTTTTTCTCATAATGCTGTATATCAGGATAATGCTTGCCTTGCAAAATGTGTTGGGAAGGATTCCATCCTCTTCAGTTTTCTGAAAAAGTTTGTGTTGAGTTGAAATTATTCTTTAAATGTTTCGTAGAATTCACCAGTAAAGCTATTTGGGCCTCAAGTTTTCTTTGTGGAAAGCTTTTTAACTACAGATATTTCTTCAGAAATGTTTTTTGCTTTTCCCTTCTCCTTTGGGGACTCCAAATGGATGTGTATTAGGCTACCAATACAGCTTGGTGATGCTCTTCATTTTTTACAGTAGGGTATTTTTTCCTTCTTGCTTTATTTTGAATAGTTTCTGTTACTCTCTTTTAAGTTCACTAATATTTTCCTCATCTCTAGTGTATTTTTCAACGTCGACATCTTAGTTTTTTTATCCAGAAGTATTTGATGTCCTTAGGTGTTAATTTTAACATCTGTGACAGTTCTGGATCAGTTTTGAGTGAGTAATTGACCTCATTATGGATCATGTTTTCCTACCCCTTTGCATGCCTGCCAGGCATTGTGAATTTTGCCACGTTGAATGCTGGATATTTCCGTAGTCCTATAAATCTTCTTGAGCTCTTCCTTATGATGTAGTTATTTGGAAACAAGGATGTTTTTCAGTTTTGCTTTTAAAATTTGTTAGGCATAAACAGCACTCAGACAAAGGCTCGTAAGACAAGACCTTCCTTAGTACACTACCCAATGTCATATAAACTGAATCTTTCTTGTCTGGCTGGCAGAAACAAGTAAGTTTTTTGGCCCTTTGTAAACACTACATACTGTTCCTCCTAATCCCTTTTGATGGTTCTTTCACATGGCCTTGGGTAGCTTTCTCAATATACATGTGCCAGATCCTCTACTGAATGCTTGAGGAGGATTCTCTGAAGATCTCTAAGGTTCTCTTTCTGTGCATCCTTCTCCTCTTTGGTAGTCTTTTCTATGAATTCTCATTACCTTGGTCTTCCCTATACTCATACTTGTTTTTTCAATGCCACGAGCCTTACGGCTTTTGCCTTATTTCCCTCATCTTGTGCCATGGCCTGATAACTCTCAAGATGATAAACTGGGCAGTTATAGGATTCATCTCCTTGTTTTTCTGTCTTTTAGGGATATTTGTCCTTCTTTGCCTAATGTCCAATGACTTGAAAATCATTGTTTAAAGTACTTTTTTTTTGTTTCAGGCTTGATAGTGAATCCAGTTGCTTGTTACTCCATCTTGGCTGAAAGAGAAGACTAATAATTTTTAAAAAATGATAATCTTATGCATCAGTACCTTCAAGTAAACATTAAATACTAATGTTTAATATTAATAGTTTTATAATAAAAATAAATATTTAACTTGGTTTAAACAGTTTGGAGGGAGTTTCCTGGTGGTGTAGTGGCTAAGGCTTCGGCACTGTCAACGCTGTGGCCTGGATTCGATTCCCAGCCAGGGAACTACCCACATTTAAAGAAATAAAATAATAATGATAATAAACAGTTTGGTTATTAAAAACTTATAGAAATATGGAAAATCTAGAAAACTAGGGAAAAGATTACCCATAATTCAGACATTGCAGAGATAATTACTATTAACATTTTAGTATATCCTTTTAAGTCTTTACATTTTAAGTTTTTACATAAATATGTATTTAACAGTTTGTAACAGTAATTTTTAAAAACATTTTTTAACATTGGTTCCTGAATGGGTAGATCAATTTATATTGGTTATAGATAAATTTTTAAAGGATGCTAGATTGTTCCTAGTTGATAGGCAGCATGGAATAACATTGAGTATAAATTTGGGTTTAAGTCCTTTTACTGCCTCTAATTAGTTATATCCTTAAAAATCCTATGCCTCTGTTTGCTTATTTATACCAATGATTAATAGTATTTTTCCTAGTTACCTACAGAGTTGTTTTTGTTGTTTTGAAAGATGTGTCAAATTTATCATTTTGTTATAATATTATACCTAAGGCAGTAAATATTTCCACATCTGTTTAAATCTGATTTGTTTTGTTTCAAAGTATTTTTTTCTCTTCCTTTTTCCTATTTTAATCAGATAACCTTTATTAAAAACCATAGTGCAGTAGGAATTCTTAAACTTTTTTTGGGTCTGTTGAAAGCACAAGCTTTATTTTATATTTAGTATACTCATATTCTCTGAATCCTGTTTTCAATTGTAGGGTCTTTAGAGACCTATAGAAACACTTACATGGCTTTCAGGTTAACTGTGTTCCTATATACATATATAGTAGTCTTCATCCATTGTGCACAGCACCTTGGTTTATCTACCCGTGCTTCCAAAATCTGGCTCCATTGTGAAACTAATTTTTGCATTGACTAGTTATCCTAAAGTGTACCAAACAGAAGGTTATCTTTGGCTTATTGTATCCTCTGCAATAATCTGAGCAAACTGTTTCATTATATGAGTTAGAGGTAGCAGTGGCGGATAAAATGTAAGATTTTGGGTTTACTTGGCCACATAAAAACTGCAGCTGTTGAGGATATAAGTAAGCAAAGTCAGGGCTGTAAAGTTTTGACATGATAACACACTGTTTAGTGCAGACCAAGTGAATACTGGGCTAACTAGGACTCACTAGAGACCATTGTTAGGTGCCATTATGCTTACATAGTGATTGTGTTTTTTATTATTTTAATCCCTACAAATAGTGACACTAAAGCCTCTGATTAGTAATATGTGTTTTTCATATTTATTATTTCTAGCATTTCTCCTTGGATTTTTAAATGATATAACAAATAAATTTTTATTAGATGTTACCTGGCCTTTTCTAGAGTTGCTAAACACTGTTTAATAAATAACTCCTGCTTCCTTGAAGAATGCTGTGTACAGTTGCCTTGGTAAGCCGTATGGCAAATCATCACATGGAATCTATAGAGTTTGTGGCTTTTTGGGGTGGGGCTCACATCTGAAACCACTTTGTTTTTTCTGTTTTTATGTATTAACAACATATAAATTAACCATCAGAAGTTACTCTGGACTCTTTGTAACTAAGTTGTAACTGTGGGAGATCATGACTGCTTCTTTGAAGTGCTTCCCCAATATCCTCGAAACAAATTTTGTGTTTGCCTAACAGTCTGATTTTAGTGGTCATGTGTGTCTTTTTGGGCTTCCCCAGGGTGTTTCCACCTTCAGCCAGTTTCCCTTAATGGACTGTCAGTGTAGGTGCCCTGCCCATCACTGGCCAAGGCTGAGCATGTAATTCAAGTTAGGCTTACTGGAAATGTTAAGAAAAAAGACTAATAAAATGGAAATAAAATAATATTAAAATTTTTTGTTAATGGGTCAACTAAAGATAATATAAACGCTCAGGTTTGATTGTATGGTCATTGTTTTTAACCTTGTTATGTGACTTTCGGAGAGCTGATAAGAGAATTGTGTTGGGAGTCCTCAAGACCACGCTCAGATTTGGTAATTCACAAGAAAACTCTCAGAACTCAGTGTTTAGTCACAGTTAGGCTGTAATTTGTTACAACAAAAGGATACAGAGCATAATCAGCAAAAGTAAATGATGCTTCAGGTGAAGTCTGGAAGAAAACAGGTGTAAGCTTCCAGTGTTTTCTCCCAGTAGAGTCACACAGGATGAATTGTGATAACATATCTGAAATGTAACCAAAAGAAAACTTGTTAGAGACTTAGCAGTCAGAGTTTTTATTGGAGGTTAGTCGCATATGCACCCTATGCCTGGCACATACCCAAATTTCCAACTCTGAGAATGAAAGTAGGTGTTCAACATAGACCATATTGTTTGTGCATATAGTTTAGGCACAATGATCCACTCTTACTAATTAATTGTAGGAATCCTCCTGAAATCCACATTCCCTTAAGTTCCCAGATGACATCCAAGGGGCAACCTTACAGGCAGGCGGAAAAGAGTAGTCAGTCCTGCTATATGAACTCCTTTCTGCAAAGAAATATTAGCTTTCAGTTTTCTCAGTTTTTACCTTTTGCATTCAAAGTTTTATTTTAGTTTCTGATTTCTTTACTAGACTCATCTTAAGCCACTTTTCTATATTATTTTAAATGAGTGTTTTTATTGTCTTACTTAATTTTGGGTGTATGTTAAGTGTTTTTTTCATTATCACCATGCTGGCATCTTTCAAGTCTTAGGACTTTCACTTTGGCCATTTCTATCCTAATATCTCATACCACACAGGTCAGGAAACGAAATAGAAATTCTCTTAATTGCTGCGTATATTAGATACAGTTCCCAGTGATGACCTAAAGAAATAACCTCTCAATCATAGGTTCTCAAACTGAGGCACATCAGAGTTCCCTGGAAGGCTTATTAAAACGCAGATTGATTATTCCTTCCCTCAAGAGTTTCTAATTCAGGATGTCTGGAGTAGGGCCTGAGAATTTGCATTTCTAAGAAGTTCTCAAGTAATGTTGATGCTGTTGGTCCTGGGAGCACACTTTGAGAACCTCTTTTCTTAGTCTATAATATAACCCACAAATCATGTAAACAGGAATAATGTAATCTGCAACATTTACCTGTATGGGCACATTTAACACAATATGCTAAAAGTGAGTGAGCAGTTGAAGGCATCACTGTCCACCCCTGTGTGTTGTGCAACTGCCACTTTTCCCTCAGGATGTGTGTGTTCATATAGATCACATGACTCATATAGATCAGCATAAGAAATATTTATTAGAAAAGCTTACTTAACTGTTTTTAAGATAAATAGATACAAGAGTCCATATTTTTGTGTCCTCAGTGAATTTTCCTCACACCACTTGGAATTTATCATCTCACCTGGGAATTACAGTCCAGTGGATTCACTCTACCTTGGAGAAAATGGATTAGTAAGCGAAATATTAGAATTTAAGGGCTTTTCTTTTCAGCTGGGAATGCTTATGTAAGGGGTTGCCATGAAAATATTTTTCATGACCTCAGTGGGATCAGTGAACCCCAAGGAGACAGAGAACGATGGCAAGGTGGGCATAGTTCTCAGTGGGTGGCAGGGCAGGTTTGATAATGAAGTTCTGAAAATGTTCTGATCCACATGGGATCCGTAGGTTGATCAGCAACCTTTTAACGTGTTTGATTAGTATAATTTTTTTTTAATGTGCAGGTCTGATGAACAATCTGATCTCAGCTATCCTTTTAGAGTGCCTCAAAATTGAGTCAGTTTAGTTCTCAGAGCCCATTGAAAGAGGGCAGGATCAGGTACCCTGGAGAGCCTGTTATATGAATTAAGTTCACGAACTCATCCCAGAAAAAGTGCTACATACCTCATTGTGAATATCACTACAGTCACCTTTAAAGTACTCCCTTTGGGAAGCTTTGCGCTGATGCCAGCACCTAGTCCACCCTTCAAAGCAGTTTTGGAACTCTCGTTCTGGAATGGCCATCAGAGCTGTCATCGTATTATCCTTGATGTCCTCAATGTCATCAAAATGTCTTCTTTTAATATTTCCTTTATCTTCAGGTAAAGAAAAAAAGTCACTGGAGGTCAAAGGTGAATAGGCAAGGTATTCCAATACAATTATTTGTTTACTGGCTAAAAAATCCCTCACAGACAGTGCAGTGTGAGCTGGTGCATGCAAGAGCCATAAGTTGTTGGTGAAAAGTTCAGGTTGTTTTCACCTAACTTTTTCACAGAGCCTTTTCAGCATTTCCAGCTAGTAAACTTGGTTGATTATTTGTCTACTTGGTACAGATTTATAATGAACAATCCTTGTGATTTCAAAAAAGGTTAGCAACATCGTTTGGACTTTTGATTTGGACTGACAGAACTTTTTTGGTCATGAAGAATTGGCTGACTTCCATTATGCACTTTGACACTTTGTTTCAGGGTCATATTGGTACACCCTTGTTTCATTACCAGTGATAATACAGCCTAAAACATTGTCTTGCCTCTCTGAAAGATCTTGGCAAACTTCGACTCTACTCTGCTTTTGTTCATCAAGGAGCTCCTTCCAGACCATTTTGGTACACATCTTTCTCATGCCAAGATTTTCAGTGAAGTTTTTCCTGACTGTTTCTCTATTGATGTTTACTTGGTCTGCTATGCTTCTCACAGTCAGCTGACAATTTTGACTCACAGTTCAATTAATTTTTGCAATGTTTTTGTCAGTTCTGCTAATTACTGGCAGCCCTAGCTCTTCATCAGTGACTCTTTCTCTCCCCCCAGAAAAATGTTTAATCCATCTGTACACTGCTGTTTTATTCATATTATCCTCATAAACTTGGATTAACATGTCCCTGATTTTACTTCAACTCTTGCAAAGTTTAACAAGAAATTAATGTTTGTTCGCTTCAAGCTCTGACATTCTTGCAACAGCATGGAAAAACACACAGTAATGAACGCCACTCAGCAAAACACTGCCACATGTGAACACGAACACAGTTGTGAGAGACAGATATACTAAGATTATGAAACCTTACTGAGTTGTTTGTACAGTGCTGCCAGCGTAAGCGCAAGGTGACAAATTTGCAAACTTAAATGTTATACCTTGTATATTTCTGTATGTTGTGTGACTCTGCCTACCTGCCTTTTCTAATGATACCTTGTGTTCATTTACTTAACTACCTGCAGTTGGAAAAGGGAGATGCTCAATTCTTCAAACATGGGACTCTTGGATGTTGACTCTGATGTAGCAGTAACTTCTGGTGACTTAGAATACCAGCAGTGTGATCTAGTAGTAAGACTGGGTGCATATGGAGAGTTTTGGCCTAAGTATATTTCTCTACAAATATCCTGAAATTACTTCTTTTGGTCCTAAGAGAATAGATAGCCCCAGCAACTAATAGAACCTCCATTTAGTGTGATGTGATATGGTAGGAATGGCCAAGTAAAAGCCTTTTAGTGTCATCGGTAAAACTTGAAAGATGCAGGGATGGTGATCACGTGGAAAAAACAAACAAAGAAAACCCCAAACAAAACCACAAGATAAAAACTAAAATATGGACACAAGAAAATAAGGCATTAAAAAGTCTCACTTTTATTGTTCCCTTTAATATCACTGTTCAGCTTGTGTTGTAGGTACTCTGATTTCAGAGCTCATGCTTTTGACCTCTCAATATAAGCTGCCTCCCAATATAAGGTGTTTCTGAAATAGAAATTATTTTACCTTAAGAGAAATCTCATTAAGCAGGGCTTAACTATTGACTAACTTCTTTGATTTAGTAAATGTTTTCCTGAATTCCTCCTATATGTAGGTGTCATTCTAGGTCTGGGAGATCTAAAAATGAATTGATCCTATTTCTGCCTTAGTTTCTCTATCTAGGAGAAAAGACAAATAACGGATCATTAAAACACAGTGTGAAATGTTCACCTTTATATACTGTTTGTGTCCATTTGAGACAAGCAAACCCAGTATGTAGTATGTCAACATTGGTTACCAAAGGAGTTAATATTTAAGTCAGTGCTCTGAAATCAGAATGAATTCTATAGAATGTTTATTACATACTATATGGATCAATTTCTTTTGGTCACTAGATAAGTAATGGATAGAGTTTTCAAGAGATCAGAGATTATTTTCTTTCTGATGGCTTCTTTCAAGGTCATATTCCCGAGGATATAAAACAGGATAAATATTTGGTTGGTGGACCAGATAGCCATTAAGAGGGAAAAAATAGCCATAGCCCCATTAATGGTATAATGGATCCAGTGTCGGTTCCTCAGGACCCAGAGCTCAGTGAGGGGCCCAATCGTCAGGCAACAGGAGGAAATATACATTTGTCATCCTGTGGGCTAGAGTGATTTGTAGTGCATCTTGCTCATGTGCAGTACAGTAGGAGCATGGTCTGAGCAGATTGTGGAACAGGACTGTAGTGTTAGATGCCTGGAGTGTTGGTCTGTGGTTTTCTCAGCTGCTTAAAAGAAAAGCAGAAAACCACTGTTAGGTTGAATCATATAAACTTGCCAATATTTGTCCCTTTTTGATCTATAAAAATGGCAGTTTTTTTTAATGGTTTAATCTAATATTTGCTGAGTGCTTATCCAAGACCTGTCAGTTTTCTAAACATTCTTAATATACTACCTAATTTAATTTAAGACTTGTAAGCACCCTACAGGATAAATTGTCACTCTCCAGAGAAAAACCTAAGATCAGAGTGACAGGGTGACACACCCCAAGATAGAAAATTCCTAAGTATATGATTAGCAATCTTTCTGGTTCCAAAGCCAGAAAATTTTCAAATTTGTCAGGTCTTAGTCTGTACATTGAGCAGTTCAAGTAGATAATAACCACTCTGAAATCAGATACCAAATAGGAATGGCTATATCAGAAGAGCTAGTCAACGAAGACCTAAACCCCCAAGTCCACAGAATTTGCTTCCTCATTATTCTTTCTGCTTCTGCCCTCTGCCATCTACTTGTCTTTATTCCTATTTCGTCATGCTCTATTTCATTCATCCTTCTCTCACTCCTTTCCTACCTCTATCTTCTTCCTCTGCAATCATGAAGAAATAGATCCATAAAGGTTGGTGTAGCACAAGTAAGACTATGTAGCAATTAGCAGTCATTTTATAGAATCATCTTTTTTTTTATTGGGGTGACATCTGTTTATAGAATCATCTTTAAGATACAGAAGAACATTCAGGCTTTATTAAGTAAAAAATAAAAATTTACAATGAAGCATGAGTAGTTGATCAAATTGTGTGTCATCTGTCTGTCTAGTTATTTTGCAAGGGGAAAACATCTGGAATGGTGTTTTAATAGTCAAGTTGAAAGAAAAGAAAGATATTTCCGCAAGTCTGATATTTTTTCCCACTCTTATTTTTATTGGTAACAAAACAAAAATATAATACTGTTATTTTCAAGTTATCTAAAAAAAACTTGGGTGTTGGGGACTTAAAGGATTATTATTATTTTTTATATCAAGCAAATGCTTAGAAAATATTCTCTAGGTGCATGCATAGTGACTTAACCTTGTGACATTTCAGAATGTTTTACTTAATGTCTTCTAATTCATGCTAGTAGATATTACTAACATGCCCAGATAGATATAAACCAGTAAGTGTCCAACCTTTTGGCTTCCCTGGGCCACACTGGAAGAATTGTCTTGGGCCACACATAAAATACACTAACATTAATGATAGCTGATGAGCTAATAAAAAGGTTGCAGAAAAATCTCGGTGTTGTAAGAATTTGTGTTGGGCTGCATTCAAAGCCATGGTGGGCCGCAGGTTGGACATGCCTGATGTAAACCATTATAACAATGGCAGTTTATGGTTTCTCTTTGTAATTCTGATTTTTAAACTGGCTGCTCCACTAGACTCCTTTAATTTCTAGATTATGAAAGTTTAAATACTATAAATAAATATAGTATGTTCTGAGAGTGATATTACCCTACAGCAGGTTTATTTGCATTTGAGTAAGGTTTTGACCCAACTAGCAGGATAACAAATGAGATTAACCTCTTTGGAGGGCAAAATAAATTAGCTACCTTCATGTTAAATAGTAGACTCTCCATTAACCAGAACTGAGGCAACCTGCACTTTCAAGCATCAGGCAAAATCTCAATTGCCAGTTGCTCGAGAACGTCAGTTGCTTGAGAATGTCAGTTGCTTGAGTTCCGGTTAATGGAGAGTTTACATTATTCAGCATCTACCAATGCCCATGGATGCCGGTTAACTGAGAGTCTACTGTATGAGGAAAGTGCCTTTGCATTTTTGGCACTTAGAATAATGTCTTAAATACAGTGGATAATAAATGTCCTTCCCAATGCATTTTTCTCTTAACTCCTTTGCTGATGGTATACATTCTAGTTAGAATGTCAATTTTGAGTCATTTAAATTTCCAGGAATATGCAGACACCCTGTTAATAACTGAGAATATGCAGGCATCTTTCTGCTTAATAGATGTGGAGCTGAGCCCCTAGAGTAACTTAAATTTTAGGAGAAATGTTAGGAAATATAGGTCACATCCAGAGAAGATTTTTGTGTTTGGAGGGAAGGGTTGATGATTTTTTTTCCTAATATACAGGAACATTTAAGTTTAGAAAAAGGAATGAGGTGATAGAAAGAGAACTGACTCTGGGTGATCAACACATAATACAACACATAGACAATGCACTGTAGACTTGTACACCTAGAACCTGTATAATTTTTGTTAACCAATGTCAGCCTAATAAATTTAACAGTAAAAAAAAGGAATAACTCAGAATGATAGGTAAAGAATATAAATGAGCAATTAATAGAAAAAGATATGCAAATGGCTAATAAGTATGTAGTGCTTTAAAAATTTATTTTCAAATAATTTCAAATTTACAATGCAGAGAATTAATATAATCTATATATGTATAGTATATTTGTATGTGTGTATGTATACACCAGTTATCATTATTTTCAGACATTTTGATAGCAAGCTGCATACGTTATGTCCTGTCACCCCTAATTACTCCAGTGTATAGTTTCCAGCAAAAAGGACACTTTTCTCCCTATCTCGCATTCAGTTCTGTAAATCAGGAAAATCAGCATTGGTGTAACACTACCAATCTTATCCACAGACCCCCTTCAAATTTCATCAGCTCTCCTAATAATTTCTCCTTTCTTTCTAGTCCGTGCTCTGTCCAGGAATACATGTTACATTTTATTATCATGTCTCTTCAGACTGCTTCAATCTGAAAATGTTTTGCAGTATTTTCCATATTTCATGTCCTTCTAGAGTTTTAGGGAATATAGACTTATATTCTGTAGAGTAACTTCAGTCTCGTCTATCTGATTTTTCTCGTCAAAGTCAGTCGCTCTTGGCAGATGTGCCTGTGAAAGGATGCTCCTTTGTCTTCAGTGCATCACATTATCCCAGTACTGATAATTGAGTGGTGTTCCAAGATTATGCCAACATCCTGTTCTTCTTTATCAAACCTCCATTCATCAGTTTAGCATAGTGACAACTCTGAATCAGTCAGCTTTATGATGGTTGACAAAAGATGATTGGTTCTCTGTGTCCATTATCCCTGCTACGTTTACTAATATTTTACTAGAAGGAAGAGCTTGCTCTTTTCTGCCTTTGTTTATTTATTCAGCATTTATTCATTTGTCACTCATGGGTGACAGTTTTATTGAATGGGTAATATTTTTTTAACTGATTAAAATATACTTTCATTTACTTTGTTGAATCAGAGGGTCATAAAAAAAATTATTGCTAAAGTAGATGTCAGGCAAACAGAAAGATGCTTTAAAAGTCCAGTTACCTCAGAGTTTACTTAAAGTAAGAGGAAAAGGTCATAATGTTTTCCTGCAATACATGGTTGGTTCTTTAAATAACAATTGTAACAAATAACAGAAACAATTAAGGAATGCTGCACTTGTGATATAAAACAGCAACATTGTTGTACATAATTTAAAGAAATGTCTAAAATATTGTTTGAAATACTGTGGTAGCCAATATATAGAGGCATACCTGGGTAGGCACAGGAATGCAGTTTAGGGGGAAAAATTCACACTGGAATGACTCATTTCTTCAAAATCACTAAGCAGTCATGCTAATTTTGCACAACTTCCTTGACTTAAATCCAAGAGCTAAAATTAAGTCTCTCCTCCTATTTTTTACTTTCCCCTTGGATTTTACCTGGGAATGGCCCTTTCCATTTTTTTATTTAAAAAGGGCAGGCAGGTTTGGCACTTTTATACTGATGTCACCAAAGTTGATAGTTCTTAGGATCTCAGGAAGATATATATTCTTTACAGCCGATACAGCAGGGACTGGAGCTCCTGCTAAGCCAGCCTCAGATTTTTTCCAGTTTATTTTGTGCATCAGTTTGTGTTAACAGTCTTACTCATATTGATCTGTAATACTATTCTCCCATCACTATTTCTGCAAGAATGTTGTGAACTTTGTCTGCATGGAAAATTAAATCCAATTCACACATTTTCAAAGCACTTGTCTAATGTTTCCACAAATGCTTGAATTAGATCTAAAATGCCAAGTTCACTTTCTGAAGAATCCACACGAAAGACAAAATGTAACATTGCATAATGTGTCTAAATCAGTTGTCACATCCTCCAATTAACAGTTCTCCTTCTAGGAAATTACCAAATGGAATGTCTCCCTGATGATTTGCTGTTATGCATCTTCACTGTAAGGCTGGTAGAATTTGAGGATGAGAGTTGCCTTGATCATGGCTGAGCTGGGCAGACTGGGTGGGCGCTGGCGGCCAGGGCTGGAGCAGCGGTGGGAGCCTCACCTAGGGATCTGGCTGGATATCCTTCCCCATTATCATTTTTTAAACTGAAGTATAATTTAGTTAGAGTGGCATACACAAATCTTAAGTTAGTCCGTTTTGACGTAAGTATACATCCTAACCAGATAATAGGCCACCTGGTACTTATTTTGATGCTCAGAGTTTCCCCCATTTGGCCAGTAGGAGCTCCTTCCAGGTGGTTCCTCTTCCTTTGAAATGTCAGTCATCATCATTCATTGAGCATTTCCTTACTTTCTGGCACAAGATGTTTCAGATTCTTGTATTTTTACTGCCCAGCTTTGAAATCAGCCATTTTTCCAAGGACTCTTGGTTCCTTTTAATGTAGGATGGGATTTAGAAATTACCAGGCCTTCTTGGCGGAGTTAGGAAAATTGTGTGTGTGTGTGTGTGTGTGTGTGTACAAATATGAGTGCTGTCAGGGAAATATCCAGCCATGAATGCCTCTTTTTTATATTACATGACTGGATATTTTTTGGACAGCCCTTGTATATGTACATACATACAAATATGCATCCTGTTACTGCTTGTTCATTTTTCTGTGTGTATGTTTGTATATATTACATAACCATGGATTTGTATTTCTAACTCCAGTACAATACCTTAGATTAGCCTTTTCCCTCCCTTCCTTTTAAATTTCTTTGGCAGTGAGAAACTTGGCCCCACTGAGGATACTCAGTATAGTTGCTTTAGTCAGTCATTTTACTTGTTTGGTCAGTATAAAAGTCTATCGGTCATCCTGCACATTTCCTGTCCTTACTCAGCTCCCACCATGTCTTCAGCTGCAGGGACTGCCTGTGTTTTCATGTGGTAGCCCTAAACTCCTCCTCAGTGCCTTGTAGACCTTCCTTACCTCTCATTATCCCATGTCCTTAGTACCTCATAAAAAGGAAGAGAGGAAAATTAGAGTGCACAGTTTATTACCTCAATGTACTCATTTTTTGTATGTCCTAAAAATTGTGCATTTTAATTTTAAGCTTAATTTTTAAATCATACACCCTTTGGTATATAGGTGTATCTTTTATTTATTCATCTGATGGAATTATCTCCATTATGGTTTTAATGCCTCTTTGAGATTGTCATATACAAAAAGGTTGTTCTTATAGATGATTTTGTGTGTTTAAGTACATTTATTTACTGAGGGTTTTAGCATCAAATTTAGTAGTACTCTTGTTTTCTGATTTTCCTGGCTGCATTGGCACTGCTTTAGTAACCAGTTTGAGTGCTTACTCTTTTTAAGAAATTATCTCAATAAAATGTCATCTAGTATGTTTTGCTTTTTAAAACATAGATCTTGAATTTCCCTAGGTAGTGTCAATGTTAATCAGCCATTTGGAGAATTGATTGAATATTCTCATTCTAAAACATTTCATATATTGGTGTGCTGCAGGCCAAGGCACATTAGAGATTACTGGTGATTCATTTGGGCACTTATCTTTTTATTTCCCTGGCATTTTGGCTTCTTGAAGGATTATTATTATCTACCAATAGCTAGTTTAAAAGTTGCTTATGCTTTTTAGTGTTCCCATGGAATTCAGTGGTTTTTAGGTTTAAGGCATTTGGTAGATTGACTAGAAAAGTAATTGTTCAGGCAGTGCTGGATAATGGCGAGATAGCTGTTGCCGTGACATCTAGAAAACAGTTCTGTTTGCTAAACAAAGCAATGATAATTTAGTAGTTTTAATTTCCTTTTTTACATGAAAGTGCTACTAAAAACATTTTATTTTAGCCTCTGAGATGGTTTATATTATTGATCAGAAGCAGAAGCAGAGCAAAAAGAGAAGATAAGCGTTTTTTGTTGTTGTTGTTGTTTTGGTTGTATACATGTACAAACCTACTTGGATAGATGTTGGTCAAAGGAATCTTAGTTAACCTGCTGATAGTTTTATGTATATCTTTATCTTGGACCAAAGTACTTAGTAGCCTCAAGATAGATGTGTAGTATTGACTGTCTTTCTGCCACACTAAATGATTGTGAAACACTTCTTTAGTGTTTCACAAATACTTAACCTCTCTTGCTACTAGAATTCATGATTACTTCATTTCTAATTTGAATAAGGGGATAATATTTATACAGAGGGTGCCAAAAATGTATACACATTTTAAGAAAGGAAAAAACTATATTAAAATTGTAAAACTCAATATATACTGATAACAAAAGATGAATACAAGTCATGCTTGACTTTTGCAATTACAAGAGATGCTCAAAGTGGTTACCATCAGTATTTGTGTAGTACATAGATAATATCTCTTAAAATGTATATACATCTTTTTTTGGCACTCCCAGTATATACAGTTACACTGGCATCTGCTGCTTATGTGTGATGTGATGTTTTTTGTATAGGACTTAAAACATTTTTTAACTCACAGTTTTCCCCCAGATGATTAAGTATTGATAACAGCCTTTTTTGAAACTGTATGTTGGACCCTTTTCTAAGCACTTTACATGTGTTAGTCACTATTGTTATATTCCAAGACACAGAGGTCCTAGCCCAAGGTCACCCAGTTACTAAATACTAGATTTGAATTTAAGGATCTAATGCAAGAGCTTGTGCTCTTAATTACTATATTATACTGACTCTCATTGATATAGTCATTCCAAATACTTTGGAGAATAAAGAAAAGTATTAATAAGAAAATTCAAAATAACCCGTAATCCCAGTTGCTACAGAGTATACTTTTTATTGTTCTGTTGATGCAATATAATATCTGGGGTTTCCTTCAAAATAATCAGTGTTTAGGAGAAATGAGTAGTAGTATAGATCAGACAAAATTACCTGATTTGATCATCATGGAAGCAAGATTAGAGTATATGGGGGATTTATTAGTTCAGTTCTATCTTCTTTTATTTGTGTTTGAAATGTTCCTTAGTATACACTTTAAAAAAGCAAGGGATACATGCAAATTATAAAAAAATAAACAAAAAAAGGAACCTTTTTTTAAAAAACAGGAAGACTTAGAATAAAATATTTTCATACACATCTCTTTAACAGTTGTTCCTATATTTATGATTTATGTTTTTTCCGTAAGTATGAGATACAATATATATGCACCTTTGCCTAGAAGTAGAAAAGGTATAAAGACATCAACATATTACTAAATATTCTGTGGTATTTTCTCATTAGATTTAGTACTGAAAAATATTCTGAGGAATATTGATATTAGTTGAAAAAGGGAGGAAAGTTTTAACCCAGGTGGTTTGATTTAGGCTTGTTTAACAAATGTATGCAGAGCATATTTATATCATCTAATGATGAGAATTTGGAACAGAAAAATAACTTACCTAAGATGATGCAAAAAAGAAATAATAGAGGCAAAGTAAGATCAAAGCATAGATCTTCGCTTTTCATGTGCTCTTTTTAACAAATCAGCACTACTCTAACAGTTTATTTCAGTTTTAGCTAGTTTTTATGATAGTACTTCAGTTTCCCTTTGCAAGTTTTTTTCTGATAGACATTTTCTTTACATATCTTGCTATTAATTTCTTGCTATATATTCTAGCTTGGAGAGAGAAAAATATTACTCTTAAATAATAATATTTGAGGTATTTATTACTCTTTTCTGTCAACATGGATTTTCATGTTAGTAAGGGTGTGGGATGGGCTTAGTTTGGAGGCTAAAAACAAAATCCCATCTCTTAAATTCAAGTTGAATAAAACTGCTCAATAAGTGTATTTGTAGTTTGCTGTAGTTAGAATGTTGCCAATGTTTCATACGAATATTAACGAAAAGAACTTGTAAATGGGTTTCTGTGCACTAGACCAAATACATTACTATTTCTATTTCCTTTTTCTTAAAAGTTATAATAAAAATATCTAAAAAGCTCATTACTTATTCATTTGTTCCTGAGTAAGCACAAATGTACAACTTTTAGTTGATTTTTTTGTTCTCTTTCTCATCAGTTTTCACTTATTTTAACTATACTACATGTCTGTGAAAATAAAATTGTACTGGTTAATAAGGTGCAGGATGTGTTAATGGGAGAGGTTGCAAGTTGTGGACAATAATGAACCATGGTCATGAAGACTGCTCCACCATTTGGGCTTTTCTAGCAATAATATGTAATACCAGTTGAGTCACAAAGTGAATTGATACCTTTTTAAATTTTTCTTAAAATTTCTGGGTGAAGTGAGGTATGTTTCTTTCTTGCTTCAATAAAGCCACTGGCTTCTCTGAAACTTAACCAAACTTTTGACCAAGGGAAATTATATTTTAAGGGCTAAGGCAGGTAGAGAAAGTAAAAATGCATTATTAACTTAAGGTGCAAGAGCAGTGCAAAGTTACAATTGTAGTTAATGATATCAACAAATTTAAAAAGTAGTAATGCAGAAATGTTTTTTTTCTTTAAGGGTATACTCTTAATGGCATAAATAATTGGAATATAGAAATTTTCCTAAGTATATTTTAAAAATTATATATTGATATGTTTTGAGTTTTGTGTGTGGAGGGTTGTTTTTTTGTTTTGTTTTGTTTTGTTTTGTTTACTTTTCATGAAATACATAGAAGACCATTAAGGAGGTCAGCCTGATACTTTTACCTGTAGCACCCTTGTCTTGGTTTATGTGATACCTCTCCACCTCTAAAAAAAAGTTGTTAAAATTATTTGTTGTAATTATGGGCACTTTTGTTACAGCATTAGAATATCTCTTTATTTTTATTTTTTTGAGATGTTAGTCACAGCTATTAGGGGTCAATTTATTTTAAGAACCAAACGAAATTGATATGTTCATTATTTGTTGCTGTATAACAGCATTTTCTATCTTATATTCTATGGTAATAGATCTTAATAGGAGAAATAGAAAGTTCTTTGAACAAATAGATTGGGAAATGATGAGGCAGAGTGGGAATTCATTCAGTAAATTGATTTTCCCAAATTCTTCCTTCCCTTTCGTTTTGGTGGAGCATCTTGGGATATTAGTATTTCTTATAAAACACTTTGGGAATGGCTACATACTTACATAATCTTTCTTTGGCTATGGAATTGATATAAATAAGCAGAACTCCTTAGAAATATAAATTCTATGCAGAAACATACCTGATTATAAAATGTCAGAGCAGCTATGTTAAGATATTGAAAACTAAATCACTAGTGGGGAAGCTTAAAATGTTATTTAATGTAGACAGGTAAATAAACAATGAACTTGTGCTCCAAAACATTTGAGACATTTTGGCTAATTTTTGTGACTTCCCAGATTGGATTTCTTAATTCGGTTTTCACCAGTAGTTTAAATACATGCAATTGCTACACACTCCTGTCCCTTACCCACATACCAAAAAGCGCGTGCTTGTGCGCGCGCTCTCTCTCTCTCTCTCTCTAAGTCAGCAGTCCCCAACCTTTTTGGCACAAGGGACCCCGTTCCATGGAAGACAATTTTTCCATGTATGAGGGGGTGGGAGAGGGGGAGAATGGTTTCAGGATGATTCAAGCATATTACATTATTGTGCCCTTTATTATTATTACATTGTAATATATAATAAAATAATTATGCAACTCACCATTGTGCCCCATTATCGGGAGCCCTGAGCTTGTTTTCCTGCAAATAGATGGACCCATCTTGGAGTAATGGAAGATGGTGACACCTGAAGTGTGTTGTTTAAGTCCAGTCTACTTTGTAATCTTGTTTTTGTTGCTGTCACTGCAGAAAACCCTGCTTCATAGAGATAGGGATTCACCCTCCTTTGAGAATCTAATGCCACCTCTGATCTGCCAGGGAGCTCAGGCAGTAATACAAGTGATGGGGAGGGACTATCAAAACAGATGAAGCTTCGCCTCTCACCTCCTGCTGTGTGGCTGGGTTCTAACAGGCCACAGACCACTACCTGTCTGTGCCTCAGTGGTTGGGGACCCCTGCTCTAGGTAGGGCTATAACAAAGCTATTCTAAATTTGGATGGCTGCCAAGATATAGCTTAAATATTAAAAGAAATTTTCTCCGACTTTGAGCTTTAGGGATCTGTTTTCTCTTTAAGTGGTCACATAGTAAATAAATATTTAATGGTAGATGGAGGGGTGGACCATGTGCATTTTATAGAGAGCAAAAGATACCTTTATATTTTACATGATGTACATTTGGTATAATTAAATAGACTTTATGATACATATTTTACTTTTAGACTATTTTATAGATTGTTCTTGTTAACAGATTATAACAGGATTAGAGCTGCCATTCTGACGTCTGATTGTGGGAAAGAATAAGAGAGTTTAAGTCTAATTTGTTTGCATTTTTAGGCCCTGGATGAGCCTCCCTATTTGACAGTGGGCACTGATGTGAGTGCTAAATACAGAGGAGCCTTTTGTGAAGCGAAGATCAAGACAGCCAAAAGACTTGTCAAAGTCAAGGTACAGTATATGTAGATTTTTATGAATTACTTGTTCAGTATTTGATATTTAAGCTTGGTGAATGTATTTAAGAAATTTTTTTCCAAGGTGAGTTTAGTTTCTAGGAGTAATGGTTGTAAAAATACCTGAAAAAAGCATTGTCATTTTAGAGTATTCCAATTGGAATGAAATTAGATTAGTGCAGTTTTTGAATGCCATTTCACTGTAGACTTGGTATTGTTTGTATTGTTTGTCTTTTAGAACTGGAAGGAACCTTAGAAGTCATGTAGTTTAATTCCTTAATTTTATTGTAAAAATATTGACGCTTATAAAGGGTTAATGGTTTCCCCACCATAGCAAATTATTAACAGAATAGGAATGATATAGTTCATTAATTTTGAGGTATTTCTTCACTTTAACCTTGAAATTGAGATAGGATTTATAATTCATGGTATCTTAGATAATTAAATACTGTAGATCTAGTTGATTCCTTATCCTTTACCTTTCTTGAAAAGTCTTTCTAAAATACTTACGTTTTGTCTCCAGTAATACAAAAAAATAACTGTAATTGTTTACATGTTAGTAAATTGTCAGTATTGAAAAATATGGGACAAGTGAAATATTTAAAGAGAGATATTTATTCATTTGTCAGTTATTTATTCAGTGGCAGACTGTGCAAGGTACTCTCTTAGATGGGGAGGATGGATGACCTGATCTCTGTCCTCAAGGGATTTATAATCCAGATTAACATTGGTTTAAATAGTACCAGTTAAACAGACCATAGGAGTGTTGTACTTCTGGTGAAGAGTATCACAATCTCTACTGGAGCTTTTTTGGTGCCTGCCTGCCTGCCTGCCTGCCTGCCTGCCTGCCTCCCTCCTTGCCTCCCTCCTTGCCTCCCTCCCTCCCTCCCTCCCTCCTTCACCCCAGTTTCCCTCCCTGTTTCCTTCTCCCTATCTCCCTATCTCCCTTCTCCCTCCATCCCTGCCTGCCTGCCTGCCTGCCTGCCTTCCTTCTGCATGGATGTGTTAAGAAAAGCTTCCTGGGTGATTATAATTTACATTGCTAGTTAACAACCATTGTGGTAAGGCCTTTAAAGGTGAGCCTGTAGGGTGCTATTCTTGGCCCCACCTCACTTTCAGTTTTCACCTGGTTGGTGCCTGTGAGCTTTTTTGTGATTTGATTATGTGGGAACTCTTACAGTACTCTTATAGTGACATTTCCTGTTTTTACTTCACACACTGGTATTCCCTGAGCACTTTTTTTTCCCACTACTATCTTAGAGATGAAGAGAAAGCTTTTTATCGGGTTTTTCACTCTTCCAGACAGGGCTACTGCTAAGCACCTGTAACACCTTAGTGTGCATTAGACAAAAGCTCTCCCTCCTGGTGAAGAGCCTCTTTAGCAGAGCCTGACTGACCTACATGTAAGCACTTTTGTGACAGTTAGAAAGTGATGTTCCTTTGGGTAGGGGTAGGTGTTACTCCAGGACCCATACTTTGGTCTGCAGAGCACAGAGGCTAGATTTTAGACCTGACTTGCATGCTCAGCTGGATGTCTCTGTGTAGTGAATGAACCAGCTAAATAACATGTAACAATTCTGCCAGTTCTTGCTATCAATAAAAGAAAACTATTAGTCTCGACTGCCTCTGTGGATTATCACAGGTACTACTACCTTCTGCCTTATAAATAATGGGCATTCAAAACTTACTAATTTTTTTTGGCTGTTCTAAAATCCATTTATAATTCAAAGTTAATGATTTTCTTAACAGATTTGGTGATATATTTCTATACCAGTATTATTTATGATTCAGAATTCATAAATTTTTCAACAATTTGTTGATACATTTCTTTTCCCATGAGTTTTTGTTTATTGAGCACTTTCTATGTGCTAAGCGCACTATATTAGGTATCAAAACTCTAGTGTTAAGACCTAGTCTCTGTCGTTAAGTGGCCTGCAAGTCTTTAGTGAATGACACAAATGCCTAAACACAATTTAAATAAAGTATCCCAGTGCTTTTGTGAAACAGAAATGCCTGCAGTATTCTGAGTACAAGACATCTCCTTTCCTAGGTGGTTTGTGAGCCTATAGCCTAAACCAATTACCATATACATCTGATGAGACCATGTTAACAGTTCAGTCTCTGGAAAAACTCTTGATTTGTTTAAGGAAAACAACTCTTTCTGTACTGAGTACTGGAAGCTATCTTGTCTTTCACCAGTTAATTAAATGTTTAAACTTGAGCACTTTATTTTAACCTATTCTCATGTCTGGTTTCCCATTCTCTAATTTCTATAGCGATACAGAGAGTACAGTAAAGTTCTGCAGCTAGAACACCTAAGTTTAAATCTGATCTCTACCATGTACTATGTCTGGGATCTTGGACCAGTTACATATACTTTGCTCTTCAGTTTTCTTTCAAACAAAATAGGAATAGTCAGACCTACCTTATAAGGTTATTGTGAAGATTACATGTTTTACTATTGAACCTGATGCTTAGTGTTCATTAAATATTTGTTGCTACTGCTTATTATCAAGCTAGGACTTCACAAAATGATACATAGTTGACCTTTGAACAACATGGGTTTGAACTGTGCAGGTCCACTTATACATTAATTTTTTGCAAAATACTATTCATATATGTTCTTTTTCATGATTTTTCTTAAAAATATTTTCTCTTCTGTATCCTCCTTTATTGTAAGAATACAGTATATAATACATATACAAAATTTATGTTAATCAACTGTCATCGGTAAGGCTTCTGGTGAATAGTAGGCTGTTAGTAAAGTTTTGAGGGAGTCAAAAGTTATACATGGACTTTCAACTGTGCTGGGGATTGGCACCCTAACCCCCATGTTGTTCAGGAGTCAGCTGTAGTACCTAATCACCTAAGATCTCCAGCATTTTTTTCTTGTTTTAGGAAAAGAAATTATACAACTAAACTAATAACTAAATAGTATTGAATAAAATGCAGTATGTGAAACATCAAGTAATTTAGTCTGGAAAGTTGTCTGTTTAAATAAAAATTTTAGTTAATCTACTTAGGGATTGAGATTTTTGTACAAAGTAGGCAGCTGTTTAGACTACTTGTGATAAAAATGAATTAATGCATCGATGACCTTCTGTTGCTTAGTTTTTGTGTGTGCATGACTAATTAAATTTATAATCTCTAGGTAACATTTAGACATGATTCTTCAACAGTAGAAGTTCAGGATGACCACATAAAGGGCCCACTAAAGGTAATTTATTTATTTATTTATTCTAATGTTTTGGTAATTATGCTTGGTCATTTCTATTTAATTCATTGTCTCTTTTGTTAGTTGATAAATATGTAACTCTTTCTAAATAGATTTAAAGAAAAAAGTAGGTTTAATGTTCATTAAAACTTGATAGGTTAGTAAAACTTAACTGTGTTCAGAAATGAGATGAACATGAAGGAAGTATTGCTTTTTATTTAGTCATCTATTTCAGTCTCACCATGTTTCACTTTCGAACATGGTGGATTTCCCAGAATTAATAAGTGATGTAGTTCACCTACATCATTAAGATTGATACACAAGGTCAGACAGTTAATTTCATGAACTCATCCTAGAAATAGTGCTGCAATACCTCATTGCTGAATATCGCTATGGTCACCTTCAAAGTACTTCTCTTGGGAAGATTTTCATCAACTCCAGTGCCTGGTCCACCCCAGTTTTGGAACTCTTTTTCTGTAATGGCCATCAGAGCTGCCGTCATCCCCAAAATCTGACAATTAAGTTCGTGAATTTGCCCCCATGCACTTACATGAGCAGCAATATACAAACAACTTAGTTGCCAAGGTTATCACACCTTTTCCTCATTGGCCAGTGAAATGAATCCTGCTTTACTTTCTCCTAGTGAGCAAGCTAAGGGGAATGTGTAGGTAGCCACTCTGTGCCCCTTGGCCCTTTTGAATGTCTGAACATGGACATTGGCCCGACTGGGTGAATTTTAAGAAATGCCAAGAACCATATGACTTCACTCATATGTGGAATATAAAACTGAAAGGAACAAAGAAACAAAAACTCATGGATACAGTCAATAGTTTAGAGACCACCTGAGGGCAAGTGGGGAGGAAGGAGGTGGGAGAGGAGGGAGGGGGTGGGAAAGGAGGTAGGAAGAGTCAAATATAAGGTGATGGAAAGAACACTGACATTGGGTGGTGAACACATAGACAATGAACTGTCAAATTGCACACCTGGAATCTATATAATTCTCAATCATTGTCACCCCAGTAAGTCTAATAATAAAAAATAAAATAATTTTAAAAAAGAAATGCTAACTAATGGAATTGAAGAAAAATTTGTGGATGAAAAAAAATCCTTTACTGATCAAGCTGTATTTTTCAGAGATTTAGATAGATGTATGTATCTGCCGGTTTTGTTTGTGGTTGATTTTAAAACTTTAAAACTTTTAATTGGATCTGTAGGGCATTAGTACTTTGTATACGTAGTAGGTACTATAGAGGACTAAAACTTGTGAGTTTTTTTTAATCTTGACTTATGAAAATTACTTTCCACCATTTTATTTTGTAGTTAACATCTTTAATGCACAGGTACATCACTTGTAAGGACAAAAGGGCAAAAACATGTACACTTATACTACATTAGCCACTATTTATTTAGCACTTGATACGTACTAGTTCTGTGCTACATACATCTTTTGCAGATATTATCTTACATAATCTTCATAACAGCTCTTTGCAGAAGTGGAAACTAGATGACTGAACCAAAACTCTGATATTTGAACCGTTGTACCCTCTGAATGTTTAGAACACAATACCTCCATGCTTTATTTGTGTTTTTGTCTCGTAAGCCTATTTCTTCAATGCCTGACTGCCGTGGCATA